>RJVU01022182.1:1237991-1315557 GCA_003731715.1 Anabarilius grahami | reverse complement strand
CAGCGTGTTCAGCCCTACACACATGTGAGTTTATGATTTTAATGGTAGAATAAAGCACATCATATTTACTATAATATACTAACTTTTCACCATAAAAATACTTCTTCAATCTCAGGAAATCCATCAAAGCCGCAAAAAGACAATATAAAAACAAAGTTGAAGAACAATTCAACACCAACAATGCAAGAAGTATGTGGCAGGGAATCAATAACATCACAGATTTTAAAGGGAATAAACCAGCTACTGTGAACATTGCCGCCTCTCTACCGGATGAGCTTAATAACTTTTATGCTCGTTTCGAGGCTCTCAACACCGCCCACACAGAGAGCGCCCCCGCAGCTGCTGCAGGAGATGTGAGTGCACTCACCGTCTCCGTCGCGGACGTAACCCGATCCTTCCGTCGGGTAAATATCCGCAAGGCTGCGGGTCCTGATGGCATCCCAGGCCGTGTGCTCCGAGCATGCGCATCCCAATTAGCCGGTGTTTTCACAGACATTTTCAATCTCTCCCTCTGTCTGTCTGTGGTTCCCTCGTGCTTCAAAAAATCCACCATTGTGCCCATACCAAAGAAAAATAAAATCACATGCTTAAATGACTGGAGGCCTGTTGCTCTCACACCCATCTTCAGCAAGTGTTTTGAGAGACTCGTCAGAGATTACATCTGCTCTGTGCTGCCTTCCTCGTTGGATCCACTTCAATTTGCATACCGAAGCAACCGCTCTACAGAGGATGCCATTGCTTTCACCCTACACACTGCTCTCTCCCACCTGGATAATAAGAACATCTATGTGAGAATGCTGTTTGTGGACTACAGCTCAGCATTTAACACCATAGTGCCTGCCACACTTGTTGCGAAGCTCCAGACTCTGGGACTAAACAGACCTCTGTGCAGCTGGATCCTGGACTTCCTGACAGGCAGAAGTCAGGTGGTCAGAATGGGAAACAACACATCATCCCCGCTGACCCTCAACACTGGTGCTCCTCAGGGCTGTGTCCTCAGCCCACTCCTGTACTCCCTGTACACATATGACTGTACAGCCACACACAGCTCCAACGTCATAGTCAAATTCGCCGACGACACAACGGTGATAGGCCTGATCACCAACAACGATGAGACAGCCTACAGAGAGGAGGTGAGCACTCTGACTAAATGGTGTCAGGAGAACCACCTCTCACTCAACATCGACAAGACCAAGGAGCTGGTGGTGGATTTCAGGAGACAGAGCAGAGAACACAAACCCATCACCATCGACATGACACCTGTGGAGCGGGTAAGCAGCTTTAAGTTCCTCGGCATTAACATCAGTGAGGATCTCACCTGGTCTACACACACTGACGCAGTGCTGAAGAAGGCACATCAACGCCTCTTCTTCCTGAGACGGCTGAGGAAGTTTGGAATGAGCCCCAGCATCCTCAGATCATTCTACGTCTGCACTATAGAGAGCATCCTGATGGGCTGCATCACTGCCTGGTTCGGAAACAGCACTGCTGGCAACCGTAAAGCTCTGAAAAGGGTCGTGCGAACTGCCAGCCACATTGTTGGAGGTGAGCTTCCCTCCCTCCAGGACATCTACACCAGGCGGTGTATAAGGAAAGCCCGGAGGATCATCAGCGACTCCAGCCACCCGTCCCAAAGACTGCTCTCTCTGCTGCCCTCAGGAAGACGTCTCCGCAGCATCCGTGCCCGCACTGCCGACTTAGGGATAGCTTTTTCCCTCAGGCTATCAGACTAATGAACAGTCAAAACTAATACACCTTACAGCATACTCCACAATGGTATGCTCACACCGCACTTTAACTTAACAGCCCAACACTGGACTATACATACACACTGCACTCAACACAATAAGATACCTGTTACTGGATACCGTCCAATGCACATCCATTTTTGTATCCAGTTCATGTACATCTGTTGCACCTTAGCATATTTTTATGCGTATATATGTCTACATAATGTAGAAGTCCATTCTGTGTATAGTGTATAATGTGTAGTGCTAACTGTAAGTATGTCAATAGTACACTGTGTGTACTGACTATATGTATGTGCACATTGCACATTTTTACCTGTTGCAGTCTGTATAGTTATATGTCTGTATGGTATACGTTAACTGTTTCTGCAATTTTTGGAACACGCTCACAAGAATTTCACTCTCCAAGGCACATGTGCTGTGGTGAAATTGACTTTGACTTTGACTTTGACCATTTAAGGGCATAGAGGCGTCTTGAAGATGGGGCTCTAGCCTGTGAAATAGTATTGAAGACATTCTCAGGGAGGTCTACAGGCTCCCATCAAGAGGCCATAGATGCAGAGC
The DNA here is from genome assembly GCA_003731715.1 of Anabarilius grahami. Lineage (NCBI taxonomy): Eukaryota > Metazoa > Chordata > Actinopteri > Cypriniformes > Xenocyprididae > Anabarilius > Anabarilius grahami. Next base: position 1,313,245 of record RJVU01022182.1, on the reverse strand, counting down.
CCACAGCTCGGGCTGGGGGTGCCAAATCGAACTGTTTGCCTGAGATAGGAGGTCCCGTCTCAGGGGAATTGGCCATGGTGCTGCTATGAGCAGCTGAGACAGCTCTGAAAGCCAATGTTGGTTTCTCCATAGCGGGGCCACTAGGAGGACCTTGTGTTTGCGTTCCCAGATTCGCCTGATAACCTGAGGGATCAGGGCAATCGGGGGAAAAGCATAAAGGAGAAGGCTGGGCCAGTTGTGGGCCAGCTCATCCCTGTCCCTTGAGAAATAGATTGGGCAATGAAAGTTGTCTTCGGAGGCAAAGAGTTTGACCTCTGCCTTCCCGAAGATTTCCCAGATTTTCTTAACCGTTTGGGGGTGGAGCATCCAGTCTTCTGAGGAGACATTGTTCCGTGACATCATGTCTGCCCCTTGGTTCAATATGCCTGGCACATGCAATGCTTTCAGTGAACGCAGATTGCAATGTGCCCATTCCAGGAGACTCTTTACCAGTGTGAAGAGGCGCTTTGAGGAGAGCCCGCCCTGGTGATTTATGTAGGACACCACCGTCATACTGTCCGAACGGACTAGGACATGGTGTCCCTCCAGGTGTGGCAGGAAAGTCTGAAAGGCTCGACAGACTGCCATTTCCAGGCAGTTGATGTGTAACCTGCTTTCCTCGTTTGACAAAGCACCAAAGGCTGGTCTGCCATTGCACAGGGCTCCCCAACCTGTGTTGGATGCTTCTGTGAAGATGACCTTCCTCCTTCAAATCATCCCTAGAGCCACGCCCTGCTTGAACCAGCAGGGGCTCTTCCAGGGGGCCAGGGCTGCAAAGCAAGCCTGTCTAATGCTGCGTTCCAGGCAGGTTTTTGAGCCCGTAAGTCACGACTTCAAATCACGACTCACGACTTTGTAGCGTTCCAGGAAAATCACGCCAAAATGCGTAAAAGTGTAAACAAGCCAATATGGCGGACCATACGGGGCTTATGCTCATTTACAATTATTTCTATCGTTAAAGGTGCTTACTCCTTGCTTATTTGAGGGAAACAGAGGAGGAAACGGCGCATAAGGCAAGAGAAGCTGTTATACCTTTTATTTTGCCGTGCACTTGCATAAACACCGCATCCGTAGGGGCTGCCATTGTTGTTTCGCGGGCTATGTGACGTCAGAACCCGTAACTGGGAGTACATCGATCTAGTACGAGTTCACGGGTGGGAAGTCACGGGTTTGACTGCTGTTCCAGTGCACTTTCACGGGTAGAAGGTTGGAAAAACACGGGTTACGGGTTGCCTGGAACGCGGCATTACTCTGATACGCAAGTGTTCGTGACTCCAGGCGTGGGACGGAACTTGAGATTTCAGCCAGATCTGTAGGGGCCGCATGTGAAGCAGGCCCAGCTGTAGTATCGGTGATACAGCCCAGGTGAAAAAAAAGTACATTTCTATAATGCACTTAAAGTGCTCTATTTTCACGCACTAATTTTGTACTCAATATACTAACAATTCTTCTTTAGTACTTCTTAAGTTTATCTTAGGAACATCTTAGTGTACTCAACAGTGCTATTTTGAGACATGTTTTTTAAATACAGAGATAGTATATTAAAAGCACATTTTAGTTCATATTTCATGGTGTCTCAAAATAGCACAGTTGAGTACACTTAGATGTTCTTACTTCCAACTAAACCATTCCAAAAAACATTTAGCAAATATTAATAACATCATAAAGTTCCAAGAATGTTGTTCTAAGAACGTTTTCTCTCAATGTTATGTGAATGTTCAAGTAAAAATAATATTGTAAGGATGTTCCATGAACGTTGTTCTCACAATGTTTTCTTTCTACATTACGAGAACAATCATTACGTACAAATTACATTGTAAGGACGTTTCATGAACATTGTACTCAGAACATGTTATGGTAACATAATGAAAACATTCAGCAAACAATAACATTAAAAGAATGTTCTGAGTCAAGTCAAGTCAAGTCACCTTTATTTATATAACGCTTTTTACAATGCAGATTGTGTCAAAGCAGCTTTACATTGATAACTGGTACATAATTTTGGCTGCACAGCAGCTCTTAAAGAATAGTGTCAATGCAGGCAGATCAGAAGCACTGTTGATTAAATGTCAAGAATACTGTTGAATATCAAATGTCAAGTCAAATGTCAAGTGTCCCCAACTAAGCAAGCCAAAGGCGACAGCGGCAAGGAACCCAAACTCCATCAGGTGACATCAGGTGGCAAACAGGTGGCAAACAAGTGGCAAATAGGTGTTAAAATGGAGAAAAAAAAACCTTGGGAGAAACCAGGCTTAGTCGGGGGGCCAGTTCTCCTCTGGCGAACAGTGCTTTGTTACGAATCAGGTTGCTATCATAAGTCTGATAGGATCGCACCAATCAAAGTGTTTATTTCAGTTCCATCCAGTTGAGGATCGTATTCATCACGCCGGTATGGACGGTTTGTTGAGGAACTGTGCTACTGGCTGTCGTGTCGATGAGGCCTTCACGATGGATGATCTAGTTGACTCGATCTCTGCTGATACTTCAGGGCTGCGTTGTGGTCATATCCAGTTGAGGATCGTATTCATCACGCCGGTATGGACGGTTTGTTGAGGAACTGTGCTACTGGCTGTCGTGTCGATGAGGCCTTCACGATGGATGATCTAGTTGACTCGATCTCTGCTGATACTTCAGGGCTGCGTTGTGGTCATGTCCAGTTGAGGATCGTATTCATCACGCCGGTATGGACGGTTTGTTGAGGAACTGTGCTACTGGCTGTCGTGTCGATGAGGCCTTCACAATGGATGATCTAGTCGACTCGATCTCTGCTGATACTTCAGGGCTGCGTTGTGGTCGTGTCATGGCTCCGGTCCTTGGTCTCAGCTGGATACGGCCCGGATCCGGTTGACTACGGTAAACCTCGGGATAAACAGAAAGACTAATATTAGCGTAGATGCCATTCTTTTTCTGATGTAACGAGTACATCTGGTGTTATAGAAAGTGTTCCCGGTTCCGGCTGACCTATTTTATGCAGCCTAATAATCCTTTAACGGATTTGAAAATATAAATTGATAATGTGTTATGTGTATGCCAGGTTAAAGAGATACGTTTTTAGTCTAGATTTAAACTGACAGAGTGTGTCTGCATCCCGAACAATGCTAGGAAGATTGTTCCAGAGTTTAGGTGCCAAATAGGAGAAGGATCTACCGCCTGCGGTTGATTTTGATATTCTAGGTATTATCAGCTGGCCTGAATTCTGAGATCGCAATAAACGTGAAGGACTATAATGCATTAAGAGCTCGCTTAGGTACTGGGGAGCTAAACCATTTAGTGCTTTGTAAGTAATTAGCAAGATTTTAAAATCTATACGATGTTTAACAGGAAGCCAATGCAGTGATGACAGAACTGGGCTAATATGGTCATACTTCCTAGTTCTAGTAAGAACTCTAGCTGCTGCATTTTGTACGAGCTGTAGTTTATTTATCAAGCGGGAGGAACAACCACCCAGTAGAGCGTTACAGTAATCTAGCCTTGAGGTCATGAACGCATGAACTAACTGTTCTGCATTTTTCATTGAGAGCATATGTCGTAGTTTAGATATATTTTTAAGATGGAAGAATGCGGTTTTACAGATGCTAGTAACATGGCCTTCAAATGAAAGATTGGTATCAAAGAGCACACCCAGGTTCCTAACTGACGACGAAGACTTAACAGAGCAGCCATCAAGTGTTAGACAGTATTCTAGGTTATTGCGTGAAGAAGTTTTCGGTCCAAAAATTAGAATCTCTGTTTTTTCTGAATTTAGTAGTAGGAAATTACTGGTCATCCAGTTTTTTATATCAGCTATACATTCTGTTAATTTAGCGAATTGGTAAGTTTCGTCAGGGCGCGAAGAGATATAGAGCTGAGTATCATCAGCGTAACAATGAAAACTAACGCCATGCTTCCTAATGATATCTCCCAAGGGTAGCATGTACAGAGTGAAAAGCAACGGTCCTAGTACTGAGCCTTGCGGTACTCCATATTTAACTTGTGATTGATATGACATCTCATCGTTTACTACTACAAACTGATAACGGTCAGATAAGTATGATTTGAACCATGCCAATGCAATTCCACTAATGCCAACATAGTTTTCGAGTCTATTTAGAAGAATATTGTGATCAATAGTGTCAAATGCAGCACTAAGATCCAGTAACACTAATAGAGAGATACAACCACGATCTGATGATAAGAGCAAATCATTAGTAACTCTAATGAGAGCAGTCTCAGTACTATGGTACGGTCTAAATCCTGACTGGAAATCCTCACAGATACTATTTCTTTCTAAAAAGGAACATAGTTGTGATGAAACTGCCTTTTCTAGTATTTTTGACAGAAAAGTGAGATTTGAAATCGGCCTGTAATTGACTAATTCTCTAGGATCAAGTTGTGGTTTTTTAATAAGAGGTTTAATAACAGCCAGCTTAAAAGTTTTTGGTACGTATCCTAGTGATAAAGATGAATTAACAATATTAAGAAGAGGATCTATGACCTCTGGAAGCATCTCTTTCAATAGCTTAGTCGGTATAGGGTCTAACATACATGTGGATGATTTTGATGATTTAACAAGTTTAGACAATTCTTCCTCTCCTAAAGCAGTAAATGAATTGAATTTTTCTTCAGGGACACTACAATGCACTGTCTGACACAATACTGTAGTAGACGGTTGCATGGTTATAATTTTTTCTCTAATATTATCAATCTTGCAAGTAAAGAAGTTCATAAAGTCATTACTGCTGTGCTCTTTGGAAACATCAGAAGTTGAAGCTTTATTTCTTGTTAATTTAGCCACTGTATCAAATAAATACCTAGGGTTGTGTTTATTTTCTTCTAAAAGTTTTGAAAAATAGGCAGATCTAGCAGTTTTTAAGGCCTTTCTGTACTCAATCATTCTCTCTCTCCACGAAATGCGAAATACTTCTAGTTTTGTTTTCTTCCAGCTGCGCTCCATTTTTCTAGCTGCTGTTTTTAGGGCCCGAGTGTGCTCATTGTACCATGGCGTTGGATTAATTTCCTTAATCTTTTTTAAACGCAAAGGAGCAACTGAGTCTAATGTGCTGGAAAAGACAGAGGCAATAGTTTCTGTTGCAACATCGAGGTCTTCTAAGCTGTCTGGTATGCTAAGGCGATGAAACTGATCAGGAAGATTATTTATAAAGCGATCTTTAGTGGTAGAAGTGATGGTTCTACCATATTTATGGCAGGGAGGCAGTTTAGCCGCTTTAACTAAATGTAGTATACACGAGACTAGATAATGATCTGAGATGTCGTCACTCTGCTGCAGAATTTCAACGGCATCAATATCGATTCCATGTGACAATATTAGATCTAAAGTATGATTACGACAATGAGTGGGTCCTGACACGTGTTGTCTAACACCAATAGAGTTTAGAATGTCTGTAAATGCCAATCCCAATGAGTCTTTTTTATTATCTACATGGATATTAAAATCACCAACAACAAGCAGCTAGTACTAATTCTGATAGAAAATCGGCAATTTCTTTGATAAAGTCTGTATGGTGTCCTGGTGGCCTGTATACAGTAGCCAGCACAAATGTCAACTTACATAATGTTACGTAAAGCACCATCACTTCGAAGGAATTATATTTGAAAGACTTCTGGCTGATACTGTAAATATTACTATACTGAGAATGTTATCCTAAAAATGTTTTCTCTCAACATTACGAGATCATAAGTGAAGTACAAATTACGTCATAAAGATGTTCTAAGAATGTTGATGTAAGAACATTTTTACTCAACATTATGAGAACATCAGTCAAGTAAAAATAACATCATAAAGATGTTACAAGAACGTCGTTATGAGAACGTTTTTGCTCAACATTATAAGAACATCAGTCAAGTACAAATAACATCATAAGGACGTTCCAACAATGTTGTTCTAAGAATGTTTCCTCTCAGTGTTATGAGAATGTATTTTAACTATGAAAACATAATAAGACTGTTCCAGAAACATTATTTCAGGAACATTATTTCTAACATTTACATAACTTTTACATAACGTTAGTCAAAGTTATGGGAACATTCCCTGTTAGCTGGGTTGCTCTTAAGTAACACTGTGCTTTCTTTTTCAGATTTCAGAGAACCCAAAGGAAAAGAGGCAGTAGTCTGATGCAAACCAGATTTTGAAAATTTGAGCCATTGGACCACTTGTATTTATGACACAAGACTTCTGAAATTAATGTTATTTTTAAAGGATGTAATGCTTTTGTTCTTTTTGCCCCACTCTTAAAGAATTAAATTTTCTATCTCTTTGTCATTGATTGTCTGATTGAACTGTCAAATAAAGTAAACTGACTCAATTGCTGGAAATAAATAAATAAATAAATAATTTCTTGTATTTAGGGCTGTAACAAATAATTATTTTGATGATCGATGGATCTATCGATTCTTCTATCGATTAATCTATCGATACTTTTTTGGACCCACTTTATATTAGGTGTCTTTAACTACTAAGTACTACCATTTAAATTGATAATTTAATTATTGTGTAAATGTTTTCACATATTAAAAAATATATTTATACCTGCATGTATCTAGTTGGTTTCAATCAAACAATATGAATTCAAAATGCATAAATCAATTATTTAATTCAGTTGAACAAAGTTCATGGATCAAATGACTTAGCTGACCAAAGTTCGTGAATCAGATGTGTCAGTTCAAAGGATTTTTTCTCAAAATATAAGTCTCTCCCTTTTGGAAGGAAAACTATCAAGCGAATTTCATAAACTCAACATTTCAACACCTATTGTACACATTGACACTTAAACATCACACTTTATGACATTTCACTAAGTCGTTAGCACCTTCACACATGAGTTAGCTTTAGCCCTCATGCTATTACTACAGCCAAAGACTATACAATAACACTTAAAGGGTCTTAAAGGGACTTTGCTACAGCTCGTGCGCTGCTCACGCTTAGTGCGTTTCAAACGGGATATATCGCCTTCCGAAGGGCACTTCGGAGTGAAAACAATCATGGCCGCCATATTGATTGGTCGTTCACAGGGACCACAGGTGCCATCTTTTTTCCGCACCATAACAACAGGTGCAGCCCAAGGGCTATGACTGACTTCCACAATACCTTTTGCCAACGTGTCATCCACCTGTGACTGAATCACCTGTTGCATCTGAGGAAAAGTACGATAGGCTCGTTTTTGAATGGGAGTTGCATTGTCAGTATTGATTTTGTGTGTAACTATATTCGTTCTACCAAAATCTGTAGGGTTCTTACTAAACATGTCACAATACTCATGCAACAGTGAGTGTAGTTCTTTCACCTAAGTGTCAGACAAATTTCCGCTTTGAATCTCAAATGGAAGAGGTGGCACCTGTGTAGAAGGGGTGGACACATTACATACAGAATCTGAGTGCTGAACAACATCATCTTGGTTTACAGGAGTGAACTCCCCCAGTTGCATACCTGGTTGCAGTACAAAAGGGCTGTTTGTTGGATTCATGACCCGCACTACAGTTTAACCATTTTCAGCTAATGTAAGGGTGCGTGCAACTGCAATACCATCCAACTTAGATTGATATGGCTCAAGCAACCCACTGTAACCATCTGCTAAACCCGCATTAACAGAAAATGGGATAAGTTGAGCTGTACAATGCATCTCACATTGAGGAGGAATGGCAGTAGTCACAGTAATTTGCGCTGTGCAATGTACAGGGGCAAGTTGAGATGTGCTTAACAACGGTAAAATCTGATCATAAAGGCAAAATAGTCCATTACCAACATTTAAGATTACCTGGTGCTTCTGGAGAAAATCCCAACCAAGTATGATACCCTAACTCACATTTCTGATGACCTGCATGTCATGTTGTAATGTTAGTGTACCTAATCTCAGGTTAACAGTAACAGTTCGCAGAGTATCTCGATTCTGACCAGTTACAGACTTTGACAGAATGAAATTAGTTTTTAGTGTTTTTTTGCACAATGAAGGAATTGCCATACGGGTAGTTTCATTAACCCTCTGGAGTCTGAGGCTGATTTGGGCTCCTGGAGAAGTTTTGACATGCCGTGACATTTGTGCTTTTTTCAGTTGTTCATAAACATATTAATGGCAAAAGCGTCATTACATTGTATTCAGCACAAACTAGGCTACCATAATATGAGAGGAACATGTATGTACATGTTTGTATTTTTTAAGGAATAATGTTTATGAGTGGTTATTGAAAAAACAAAAAACTTAAGTCACTGAAATAATGCCAAAAAACTAATGTTATATATATGTGTTCACAAGACTTCTGGGTATTGGAGTTTGTAGACTACAATTTTTGCTTTTTGTCAAGAAACACAGTATGCGTGGAGGCGTGAATCATCATGAATAATGAGGTGATTCACACCTGAGAAGACAAAAGATTTGCATAATGACCTTTAATGACCTGCATAAAAATGAGCTCTTTCAGTCAGGTAGGCTATGTGAAAAACCCTCTATGATCATGTCCCAAGCTCATCATGGTGTATATAAAACATACAGAAAAAACAGCAATACTGTGAAATATTATTACAATTTAAAATAATGGTATTTTATTATATACTTTAAAATACAATGTATTTCTGTGATGCAAAGTGTCTGAACAATTATTTTACCTCTATGGCATTTCATATAGGCTTTTAGCTTAAAAGCATGCACATTTGGAGAAATATTGATGAATTCTCATATGTTTATGTCAATTTTCTATACAGAGGTTGCCTGGCAAGGCCAGACTGATATCTTCTACAAGATATATCAGTCTGGTCAGTCCGCCCTCCGTCGTGATTCGAGTCAAATCCAAAACGTACCGTGCAATCAGATTCGTTTATTTCAGTGACGCAAACAGCTTCACTCTAGTGCGGCGAAAGTCCCTTCAATATCGAGCAGAGCAGACCATGTCTCTTAAAGCAGCTTCTTTTTAGCCTTTTTAAGTGAAAACATGTAGAATCTCAGTATTGATCTGGTGACTGTGTGTTTTAAAGAGTTTATTGAACAGCTTGATGGCCTGATACAATGTCACACACACACACACATAAACGAGGCGAGCCGAGACGAGCCTTTTAAAGCAGCCGTGAGCTGACTGCCTCTTTTTAGCCTTTTTAAATAAAAACACTCCAGCGAATCGACAAGATTCGATCACAAAAATGCATTAGAAGTGTACATTTAAATATTGGATGAGGTTTTGAGAGAAACAGAGACGGCTCGCGTCTCTAATGAAGCTTGTGCTCGTCCATTCTCGCTTCATTGTGTTCAAAATACATGGCGAATCTCATTCAAGCGAGCACAAAAGCATTAAAGAGCTTCTTTGGTTTGTTTGACATCTGTAAAGAGGCTCGTTTTGTCGCCCGCGCTGCTGCTGATCCCAGCACGAGCAGATGAGAGAGAGAGAGACACGAGACAGTTTCGATTCCACCCTCAGTTTGTCAAGATTCATTACATCTTTGTTTATGCCATCTAGAATCTCAGCACTGATCGGGTGACTGTATGTTTTAAACAGTTTATTGAACAGCTTGATGGCCAGATACGATGTCACACGCACACACACACAATTGGCAATAACACCACGTATTCTCAAATTCTTACTGCAACAATGACACAAGTCATTAACGTCGCTTTCTCTAGCGCTAGCCATGTTAAACTACTCTCCGTGCTTGCCAAAAAACTATTGTGCTTGCCCGGGGCCGTTTCTCTTGTTGCTTTGCTAATGTCATATCCGCCCCTCTTTGATTGGTTTACTCCGCTTCCTGTTTGCTCGGATTTGCTCCTCCTTAGAAATCGAATTGATTCAATGGCCGACCAGACTCATCCGCTGGTACAGTGGTGAGGCTGGATTTTCCAGGCAAATACAGAGGATTAATATTTATTCAATATTTATTGTCATCACTATGAGCGCTGGATACTGTGTTTTCAATTCATACTTGCAGCCGGAGGGCGCTCTGTACACCTTTAGTCCACAAATTACTCTAAAGAAAAAGACATTCCATGTGACATTCCAGGAACTAACAGAGGCTTCCAGATATCGCTAACCATAGCTTTAACGTGCAGATAAACACTTTTGAAGACAATAAATACACGATTGCGACGATGTAAACATGTATTGCCTCAGAATTTGCGTCTGAATAGCGGTCGCTCCGTAGGCGCGGCCGCATTAGCGGATAATGAGCTGAATCACGGGCGTCTGACATGTGTCTCTTTTCATACAGATTACATATTCGATTTGACTTACATGATTTAAAAACTGACATTTCAACGTTTATTTAGACATACAGTACAGTCCAAAAGTTTGGAACCACTAAGATTTGTAATGTTTTTAAAAGAAGTTTCGTCTGCTCACCAAGGCTACATTTATTTAATTAAAAATACAGTAAAAACAGTAATATTGTGAAATATTATTACAATTTAAAATAACTGTTTTCTATTTGAATATATTTCACAAAGTAATTTATTCCTGTGATGGCAAAGCTGAATTTTCAGTATCATTACTCCAGTCTTCAGTGTCACATGATCCTTCAGAAATCATTCTAATATGCTGATCTGCTGCTCAAGAAACATTTAATGTGTACAATTGTACAAAATATTTGTGTACAATATTTTTTTTCAGGATTATTTGATGAATAGAAAGTTCAAAAGAACAGTGTTTATCTGAAATCTAATCTTTTGTAACATTATAAATGTCTTTACTGCCACTTTTGATTGATTTAATGCATCCTTGCTGAATAAAAGTATTAATTTCTTTAATTTCTTTTCAAAAAAATAAAAATAAAAATTCTTACTGACCCCAAACTTTTGAACGGTAGTGTATAATGCTACAAAAGCTTTGTATTTCAGATAAATGCTGTTCTTTTGAACTTTCTATTCATCAAGGAATCCTGAAAAAAAAAGTACACAACTGTTTTCAACATTGAAAATAATCATAAATGTTTATTGAGCAGCAAATCAGCATATTCGAATGATTCCTGAAGGATCATGTGACACTGAAGACTGGAGTAACGATGCTGAAAATTCAGCTTTGCATCACAGGAATAAATTACTTTGTCAAATATATTTAAATAGTACACAGTTATTTTAAATTGTAATAATATTTCACAATATTACTGTTTTTTACTGTATTTTTAATTAAATAAATGTAGCCTTGGTGAGCAGACGAAACTTCTTTTAAAAACATTAAAAATCTTAGTGGTTCCAAACTTTTGGACTGTACTGTAAGTCTAATTTCTTTGTAATTAGTATTCACCAAGTTACAGTTCATTTTCGGAGAACTATCAGATTGAACTTCGTTCAGAGGGAGACGAGAGATCACGCATCATGTTAGTTTTGTGAAAACAATCCTGCAAAAAGTGCCGGCACATTTCCCGACTCCAGAGAGTTAATGAATGAAATGCTAGAACCAATGTCTATCATGATGTGCATGTCAGTACCTTCAACAATGCCACTGATGTGTGCTGTACAAGTGTCCTTCATGTCTGTAGTAGGACAGTGTTCAGTCTCTGGACGACTGGTGTCTGTAGTTGTCATCTGTACAGTGTCTTTTGGAGCTGGTGGTGAAACAGCTGATGTGTGCCCCGCCGCATCAGCTAGTGGAAGTTTCCCTGATGACGAATGTGATGATCAGGGTAGAGGCCACGTGAACCACTCTGAAGATCCAGGCTGTGCTGCTGAGGTCTGTAATGATGGACTTTGTACTACTCAAAGGTGACACGCTTGAGATGAGGGCTTGGACTGCGTCGTTGAAATGACGGGCTGTTGTAAGACATGGTGTCATTCCGTTATCCACGCCTGTCGTCCTTATAGTAGTCAGTGCAGACTGCAGTGGAGTATTTTGGTGAATAGCAATCCTGGAACCTCTCGAAAAATTCACTTTGTTATTACGCTGGTATGTGTCGTCCAATCGTCTGCAAAGCTCTCTACGACGGCTGGGAGATCTTCTGTAGCTGTCAGGTGAAGGAGAACTAACATCTGAGTGTCTAGTTGGTGAATGTCCATATGGTGCATTCCATGCCATAGCATATGTTGTTGGACTGCGCCGATGTGGTGATGGAGTTTGGCGTGATCGGCTGCGTTGATCATGCAACTGCAATTTCAATGCTGATACATCCCTACTTAAGTCTTTAACTGTGTTAGTTAGATCAACAACCGCTTGCTTCTGAAAAAGAGTGTCAGTGTCAGAAATAACATTCACTGTCTGTGCTGCTGAACTGTCTCTCACTGCAGACAAAACCGGCTGTACCAATCTGGCAGCCTGGCGTGCCCGTTCAGCTTGAGTAGCGACTTGGAAGGCATCTTTGAACGTTTTCACGCCCCTCTCGTGGAACTTAATCTGGAGATCTTGATCTAAACCAGCCAGAAATCTTGACAGTTCAGAAGCGTTCTGTTCAAAATCTGGAAAAGCTTCTTTGACCAGTCTACATATGTCTGCTGCATACACTTCCATTGGTTCACACTTACAAATAATCAGATAGTAAATAGTATGCGTAGTAGTATGCATATTTGGCGTGCTGTCCGAGGAGAGGGCTCTGAGCTCAGTATTTTGGCCCCAACCCAGAGTACTGCCCCCAAAAATTGCAAACCAATGCAGGACAGCAGCCGGAACATTACTGATGACCCCCAAAATTGCATTGCTTAGGCTGAATGTGCTGCTAGGAGGGTTAGTTTGAAGGGCCGGTAGAGTTCTCGTCATATGGATGAAGACATTACTGCTGTGGCAGTGAAGGCGAGTTTAGACAGGGCTGAGCTCCTGTGGGAGCAGAGGTGACATCACTGCTGCGGCAGTGGAGAAATTAGCCAGAACTGAGCTCCTGCGGGAGCAGAGGTGACATCACTGCTGTGGCAGTGGAGAAGTTGGCCTGAAGAACTGAGCTCCTGCGGGAGCCGAGGGGACATCACTGCTGCGGCAGTGGAGAAATTGGCCTGAAGGACTGAGCTCCTGTGGGAGCTGAGGCGACATCACTGCTGCGGCAGTGGAGATATTAGCCAGAATAACTGAGCTCCTGCGGGAGCTGAGGGAACATCACTACTGAGGCAATGATAGAAAATTTGATTAGATTAGCGATTAGATCAGATGTAGTTCTTAAACGCTTCTGATGACCAGCAACCAAATGTTTGAATCTGATGCTGGGAGAGGCCTTTTTGGGTGGCTGTAGTTGCTGCTCCTATGCAGAATGGATTGTAAGGTTCTAGGGGAGGCAGCTTGAAGAAAGTAGTTGAGGGAGGTGTCAAGGAGAGTTTTTATTGGGTGGTTTATGGAAATATCAGCTCTGAATATGTAAGGCTTGAATTTCCTGCTAGACAAAACTAAGATCAAGCATCCTGCAATAAAGCAATAAAACTCATCTGGAGAAGAAGATCTCAAAGAAATAGCAAAGGACAACGCCTTGCCCTAACCCCAAAAGGACAACGCCTCCCCCACCACACACACACACAAACACACCTTCCCTTCCCCCTGACTCAAGTCACTGAAAATTCTTCAAGACATATAATGTAACTTGTGTATCTATTGTTTTTCCCTTTTAATGTTTGGTATCATTTTAAATGTCTCAGTGCGATTGGTAAAATGGTCTCAATTTCACAGCAGTCACTGGTATTATTAAGAAGATTGAAAACTAAGGAAAATTCTGTCCTCTCTTTGGGTGGTGGCTTTGTGCAAACCCACTCCTCTCCCCAAAACAGGTGTTGGTGTAATAAAAATTTACAATCCTTTTGTTCTGGTCCTGGTATAAAAGGTAAAGTGCAAAGCAGTCATGGGGGATCTTCTGTAGCCAGAACCCCCACACAGAGATGGGTGAATGTCTGAAGACATTCACACATCACTGTGTGTATATGCATTTCTTCGAGTAATTGATGTTATGCATTTATCATTTCTGACTTGGCTTCTAATTGTCTAACTGTAATGTAATTGGCATGATACATTTTTACTTGACAAATAAAATGGTTTATTCTGTATGGTTCTTAATTCATTATTTCTAGTAGATTAAAGCGAAGGTATTACCTCAAATCTGTGTTCAGGATTGTTCAATTAAGTCCATTTCGATTTCTGACAATCACAGCCTTAAATAAGTTGCAGTTTTCATAAATATATAAAAACTATGCTTTTTGTTACGAGTAAGCAGAGCGCGACCGACTTAAAGGTAGATATTTACCCTGCATCCAATGTTTCAGATCAGAACTGACGAGTTTGTGTCCGGGAAGAGCATTTAATTTGGCCGAAATGACTCTTCTAAAGCGATACCGGGACTGCAGTGAATGAAATAATTGAAGATATAAGGCAATCAGAATAATAAAAAATCTAAATTAATACATAACAAATGATTAATTTCTAATTGGAAACACAACCTAAGAGTAATAATCATTTGAAATTGGAGTCAGATTAAACGAGTGAAATTAAATGAACATTCAGAGGCGCTGAAAAGGCATACACGCGTTAACCTTCGCCCAGGCCGTCGGATTCCGTTTTTGGGCCGATGCGGGGTTCCTTACAAATAATAAGGTAACGGGGTTGGGAATGGGTCCACCTCTGGTCCCAGCAGCTTGAATTTCTAAGAGGATCTGATGTTGTTGGCAACGGGGTTTGGTTCCAAGGCTGTAGCATTTGGTGGGATGGGCATCAGTGTTGTAGTAGACAGGGTGAACAGCGTTTTGCTTGTGGGACAGTGCTAGAAGGAAGAAAGGCCGGGACCGAGGCCGTTAGCGGAGGAAGCCTCACGCTCGGGTCGGCCCCTGGAGCCAGGGGAGGGATGAGGAGGTTAGAAAAGAGGGAAACTGAGAAAGGGAAATTGAGGAGCCTGGGAAGGAACAGGGTGGTTAGAAAAAGAGGGAAGCTGGGGAAAATAGGACGTCTAGGCCTGTGCCGATAGCGGAGGCAGCCTCACGCTAGGGTCCTTAGTTGAACTGTAGACCAAAGACAAAAGAGAGGTAGGGTGAGAGATGGCGGGATGAAATGGCTGAGACGGCTGAGCTTGCTCCGCTAGTAGAGGCATCCTCACGTTAGGAGGGAAGGCATTCACCAAGAGGGGCGGGCATTGTTAGATAGGGTGCGGCGCCGATGAAAGCCGCGGTGTGTGGCTAAGCGGAGGGAGGAGGAAAGTGGGAATCTGGGGCACGGCCCAGGCTTGCTGCTGCTGTGACCTGACGCTTGTTTCTAGCGCATGAATTGAAGATACAAGAGTGAGGAGATGTAAGATGAAAGAGTGGCCTTGTGGAATTACTCGCCTCATGAAGTTTAAGTAGCTGAGCAAGGATAGTAATTCCTGTTTAGAACAGTTTGGACTGTTTAGGAAGGTGGAAGCGAACATAAATATCCTATTGATTCCTTATGCCATGAGGCCTGGAAATTAACTGTATTCGAGTTATATTCGAGTTGGCTGGACCCCTTGTTTTATCCGGGCGATTGGAAACCTGAGCCTAGCGAAACTGTGCAGGGCTGAGAGATTGATTATTGAACTTTGTACACATTCTTATTTTCTCTGAAGCAGCCCAAAATCCTTTAAACCTGCATATATTCACCTCTGACACGATGGTTTGATACTGTTATTTATGGGTGAGTCGAACGTGTCTATATATATATATATATATATATATATATATATATATATATATATGCTTTCACTCATGCTGATTGGGTAGATATGTTGATTACTGATTGCTGACAGCTGGCTGAAATGACGTGATGATTAGTCAGATAATTTGAACGTTGCTCCTCCCGAATTTTGTTAATAAAACATCATATAAAACAAGAAATTTGAATAATCAACGAAAAACACAGCTGCCACCAGTGTAATATTGTGGGTGTTCTCGGGGCTAATATATATCCTAAGATAACTTTATGAACATATAAATAAAACCCTCGGACACTGACGAGATCTTCTTTTGTTTTTTGTTTTATTTCCTTTTCTTTTCTCCTCTTTTCTCACCCTCTTCTTTCTATATCACCTGTCTGTCACAATAAAAGTCCTCACCTCACAACATCCACTTTAACACTGAATAGATACTGCTGAATGAACATTCAAATATTCAAACATAACATCCGCTTTCATCTTTTAACAATGTGCTAAACTTTTAACTCTTACAATAGCTTGATGGTGAGTAAATTATGGGGTAATTTTTATTTTTGGGTGAACTAAACCTTTAAGTCTGTGAAAATAAGTCATTAATCATTTTATAAAGATTAACTTAAAGTGACAACCATCAGTTAATATTTAAAGTCTGTTTATGAAGTATTCACATAGACGTTTAATGTGGATGAGCTTAAAGGGAGCACACTGAGCTTAATTGGAGCAGCAACAATTTTTAATGAGCTTTTTTGAGCTTTCAAAATGGTTGCAAGACAGCGTGAACACCTGGATACCCATATCTCAGTGTGCAATGGTCTGATTTTCTTGAAATTACAGGAGGTATGAAGTAACAAACACACCAATTAGTTAAGACATCAAGTAGGATAATACATTATTTTTTCTTTTTATAATCTGAGCTCAAATTTGGTAGTGTGCTTAATAGCTACTTGAGCTTAATAGGTACGTTTACCCTAGCAACTAACTACACAATTTTGCATGTCTCCTCAATCAAACACACCTGATTAAGGTTATCAGTTCATTAGTAGTGATTCAAAGATCTAAAATGGGTGTGTCAGACAAAGGAGACATGCAAAATGTACAGCGGTGGTGGACCTCCAATAATGTGGTTGGGAACCACTGCAATAATGTCACAATATATTTTTGATAATACTTTACAATAAGGTTCATTATAACTAACAAGAACAAACAATGTACAACTGTATTTTCATTAACGTTAATGAAGATTAGTAAATACAATTTAAAAAAAAAATTATTGCTCATAGTTCATGTTAGTTACATTAACTACTCTTTAACTAATGAACCTTATTGTAAAGTGTAACCCTGTTTTTAGTGTGTTTTCAATCAAATAAGTGCAGCCTTCGTGAGCAGAAGTGAATTCTTTCAAAAACATTAAAAATCTTACTGACCCCTAACTTTTCAACAGTATAGTCTACATGTAACATTTATTATAATTAGGCTAGTTTGTGCAACTAAATTTATTTAAATTGAAAGTTAAAAGTTCCAATGGATTGTGTTGGGTTCTGTAATTGTTGTTAATTTGTCAGAAAAAAAAAATTTGCAAAAGTTTTACCTTTTTGGGTACAACAGCCTGTAGTTGTACCCCAAAAGTTAAGTAAGTGCCAGTGGGCAGCCCTTTACAAAAATTAACAATGGCTTTACTACAGTAGCTAGCTAATCATAGACAAGACTAATTACAGGAGAGCACAAATCACAAAATCTCTTAGTGGTTATGAAAATGTACTCAGATTTAGCATATTAATGATGCATTCGCCTCATAAATCATTACACACTGCTTTCCCCTAAAGAAAAGTATGTGTAAGTTCAAGTGCATGCTTTTAAAAGTAAAAAGTATTATATTTTGGTATTGGTGATACTGGCCCTGTATTTACTTAGTATCGGATCAATACCAAATTTTGCAGTATCGCCCACCCCTACTGGAAAGGTGTCAATTATGTTTTAAAAGGTTTTCCCAAAACTTTGAAATGGTCAGAAATTTGTTGATAGCTGAAATATTAATGTTGTTCAGAACATTATTGTATGTTGACATTTCAGTTGTATTTTCAATGTTTCTACAAAAGTGATTTAGAATCAACATCACATTAACATGGATCAAACAATATTACTAATGATTATTTTTGTTAATTTTAATATTGATTCAACAGAAGTGATGTAGAAACAACACCACAGTGTAACGTTGATTCATTGACGTTACCATTTATTATTTTTGTTCATTTCAATATTGATTAAACAGCAGTGATGTAGAATCAATCACATTACCATTGATTTTTTTTTTTCACCATTGTTTCAACATTAAATGTGGGTGCAAACATGATATTGAACCAACATCACTTCATAATGTTGAATCAATAATATTACCATTGATTTGTGGTTGAAAGCTCAACATTGCTTCAGCATTAACTGAGGGTGCCAAAGTGATACTGAAGCAACATCACTTTGTAACGTTAATTCAATGCAATTAATGTTGACGCATCAACACAGACACAACATTTTTTCAATGATTACATGTTATCTGGGTATCTAAGAGCCAGCGGCAAATTCCTGAAGGACTGGCCGAGATTAATCTGTTCTCTGCGGGCAAGTTCTATTTCATTCTTCCTGACCGCCAGAGGCAGTGCTTCACACTGGATATTATCTCTTGTAGTTTAATACCAACAAAGTCCCTCGTGACCAGAATGACTCGGGGTGCTCTCCTATTTAACCCTGTGACTTCCTGCAGACTGTCCCTATAATCTTCACGCATTCATGTATTACAATTCGTAGAATATTATAAAATGTTTTTTTTTTTAAAGTCTGTTCTTCACAGCTTTGTAATATGTTTATATATATAACAATATACACATATAATAAATTATAGTACAACATTTTTTATAATATAATATAAATTATAATATAAAATATTATATAAATTATATCTCTATAGTAGATATTCTGGTAACAAGGACTGCTGAGTCCAGCAACGGTCAGAGTGACTCCACTCATCCTACAAAAATATATTCTGTTGCCAGAATGGAAATAATATCTAATTCTTGTGCATTGTGCATGGCCATTCTGCAGACGGATGATGGGCATGACTGCTGCCCTTCCAGTTTAGGCCTGGAACACCTGAAACAGGGCCTCACAGAAGATGCCTTCATGAACTGTAGTGTAATGTCTTGGGAGAGGAGGACTTCGAGGACTTTTGGGTGAGTCGCTACCACCACCTCCGCCGAGTAAAGCAACGCATAAGCATAGAAATGCTGAATCAACCAGTGCTTCCGCTGGCAAGAGACCCAAGGAAGACCCCTTAGTCAAGAAAGTGGAGGTGTTGACTGCTGAGTTTGCTCAGATTAAGTCTCTGCTTATGAATTTGCAACCAGGCGAGAAACTAGTATCTTTAGTCGAAGCCCCCACTATGGAGTCGCCCATTGCGGAGGAGGATGCCCTATCATTGGTGGCTTCTCACAACCAGTTCTATGATGAGGAAGAAGTGGAGGTTATATCTGATCTCCAATCCCATTTCTCCCATGATGGCTCCCAGGGCACTGGTCACGGATCTGTAGAAAGTCCACAGTCAGAGCAAGAGATGGTGAAGCAAACTCTTCAGGCTGCATTGGCTCGCCTAGGCCTTGACACAGCCCCGGCGGTGGCAACCACTTCTAGTGCTTTTTTCAGAGGTTCAGCACAACCCTCTCCTCTTACCATTCCACTATCGAAAGATTATATTGAGGAGTTGCAAAGATGCTGGGCTAACCCAAGATCTCTTACACACCCCACTAGTGCAAGCAGAGCATTGGCTGCGATGCAGGATGCAGACACTTATGGCTTAGGTCAGATTCCTAAAGTTGATCTAATTATTGCCTCTTTTGTTGTCTCTCCAGAGGAGGTCTTGAGGCCTAATGTTCGTTGCCCCCGGCCTCAATGCCAGATTACAGATGATCTTCGTTCCAGGCTTATAACACAGCAGCATGAATGGGTCACACTGGCAATTCTCTCTCCCATCTTATGCTGGCCCTGTCTCAGTCTCTTCAAACATCAGGAAGTGATCCTTTAGCACTCTGGAGTCTGAGGTATCGCCGGTGATACCACCTCGGTTTTTTTCTTACCAGTGTGAAAGAGACTCAAAATACTCTGTCAATGTTGCACATACAATTAAGAGTTATACACCATTTTAATCTGTTGAATATCTTCTTTTATTTGTGTACACTCAGAGTAAAAACGAAATGTTGTGCTTTTTGTAAAATAAAGAAAACGAACATGATGCGTGATCTCTTGTCTCCGTCTGAACGAAGTCCAATCTGATAGTTCTCAGAAAATGAACTGTAACTTAGTGAATACTAATCACACAAAAATGAGACTTATCTATAAAAAAAACGTTGAAATGTCAGGTTTTAAATCGTGTAAGTCAAATCGAAAACAAATATTCTCTGTTTATGTAATCTGTATGAAAAGAGACAAGTCAGACGCCTGTGATTCAGCTCATTATCCGCTAATGCGGCCACACCCACGGACCCAGCGCTATTCAGACGCAAATTCTGAGGCAATACATGTATACATCGTCTCAATCGTGTATTTATTGTCTTCAAAAGGGTTTTGCATAGCCATAGTTAGCGATCTCTGGAAGCCTCTGTTAGCTCGGTTAGTTCCTGGATTGTCACATGGCCTTTTCTTCTTTAGGAGGCATTTGTGGACTAAAGGTGCAAAGAGCGCCCTCCAGCTGCAAGTATGAATTGAAAACACAGTATCCAGTGCTCATAGTAATATGACAATAAATATTGAATAAATATTACTCCTCTGTATAGAAAATTGACATACATATGAGAATTCATCAATATTTTTCCAAATGTGCATGCTTTTAAGCTAAAAGCCTATATGAAATGCCATAGAGGTATATTATAGAATACCATTATTTTAAATTGTAATAATATTTCACAGTATTGCTGTTTTTTCTGTATGTTTTATATACACCATGATGAGCTTGAGACATGATCACAGAGGGCTTTTTCACAGCCTACCTGACTGAAAGGCCTCATTAATATGCAGGTCATTACAACTCATTATGCGATTCTTTTGTCTTCTCAGGTGTAAATCACCCATCATTCATGATGATTCATGCCTCCACGCATACTGTGTTTCTTGACAAAAAGTGTCTTACAAAAACTAAATCAATATATTGTTTTATATGAACAAGTAGGTAGGATCATTTTTACATCATTCTGAAGCAAAAACTCTAGTCTACAACCTCCAATACCAAGAAGTCTTGTGAACACAGATTTAATATAATTTTTTTGGTCTTATTTCAGTGACTAAAGTTTTTTGTTTTTCAATAACCACGCATAAACATTATTCCTTCAAAAACACAAACATGTACATACATGTTCCTCACATATTATTGTAGCCTTGTTTGTGCTGAATACAGTGTAATTACACTTTTTCCATTAATATGTTTATGAACAACTGAAAAAAGCACAACTGTCAGGGCATGTCAAAACTTCTCCAGGCCTTAAAACTGCCAGTAGGAGGCGGTAAGTCTTAATGCGTGAGTCACCAAGTCATTAGTTCATTTAGTAACGAAGCAAGTGGCTGTATTTATGAATGAATCTTTGAATCAAGACTTTCACAAATGATTCATTCAAAGCCACAGATTCGTTCACGAAACATCGCTGTGTCTGTTGTAGTTGTGCTGTGGCTTTCATTGGAACTATTATTTCATTGCAAAATAGAGTAAATACTGACAATATTGTGAAGAACGTCACTTAATATAACCCGTGTGTTTGTTGAACTGTTTTATAAAATGTCACATTTGCAAACGTGTGGATATTTGGATGTGCATTCTTGCTCATATAATATTATCAACATTAAAAAAAGAACTCACAAAAGGTATGTTTTGTATCAAGAGTTTGAATCTTAAATCGATCTCTATGCACCTTCTGTGCCAGGCTATTTGTTTTTCATGCTAGTAAGCGTTAAATTTACAAGTACATTGTCGAGAAGGGCAGTAATGTACCGCAATCTGCTAAGGCAGCAGACTCTGACGTAACCTATCAGCACCCATATGCAAGCTGCTTATATGGAAATGGATTTAGTCAGTTTGATCGCAAAAGATGTGGTATTTTGATTGGATGTCATGTATTAATGGCATTGTGCCCTGAAATACATGCTCGGTTTTCAGAAACAGGTCTATCAGTTCTGTGTCCTCCCATTTGGCCTCTCTCTATCTCCACAATCTTCACAAGGTGCATGGCTGCGGCACTGGCTCCAATCCAAGCTACAGGACTACAAATGCTTCCGTACTTGGACGACTGGCTCCTTTGCTCCCACTCGCAGGAGCAGGCAGTGCTGGAAATCACACAGCTGCTTTCACATATTACCTGACTGGGCCTTTCTGTGAAAACAAACGGTGGAATTACAAGCTTCAATAAAGCCCTTCTCCTGACAAAAAGTGACAGTGGAGCCTGATTATACTCTTACTCTTTCTGAAGGTGGCGAAGTACGTCCACCAAATCTGATGTTTTATTTTCATCTTTGAAGAGCAGTCCCAGAGGGTACTTTGAGAATAATAAATATTATATGACATTGTAGTAATGTTAGAGTTGAAATTATGTGTATTTAGCTGTTTTTTTGAAGATTTAACTCATTACTTACATCAGTGGAGCACTTAGCCATGTCCTCTGTATACTGATGTGGCATGTGGTGAACCACTACATTTGAGAAGGGTTTAAAAACAACCAGGTACTGGGTAAGGATGCGGCTCCCAAGAACAATGAACTCACGGCGCATATTGGCTTGGGTTTCTAGTCCAGGGAGTGAGTTGCAAAGGTCATACTGAAGGATGTCATGGTCCAGTCTGTCATTGCCAAGGTGATATGTCTTGATTCTATCTTGGACTACAATATGATGAATCCAGTGTATGGATTTGTTGCTATGGAGGATGGATTGATGATGTGCACGCATGAAAAAGTCCAAATTGTCAAATATTATGGAATATGTTGGTGGAGGAGTGGGGTGTGTGATCGGAAAAGCTGAGGAGCTCAAGCCCAGCTCTGCTGCTTCAGAGTCACTTAAATCTGCTGAAAGGTAGCACAGCTAGTTCAGACTCATTTTTACTTGGAGCCATTTCTTCTGCTGGAAAAGAAAAAAGAAATAATTATAATAATTATTATTATTATTAATCAAAGATAGACACATAACATTCGAGCTGACACAGCATTTGATGTGTTCGGTGTGTTTCTATATATGGGTCATTTGTCATGGTTCACCTGGCAAGTGAAGCTCTTCCATGCTTTTCTGCAATGTGTTAAGTGTCCCCTTCAGATCACTTGTACTTTGGTCTTTGCTGGTGTCCACTCTCTGAGCAACATCAATGTTTCCTTCTGCTTCAGAGTTCAGGAAAAGTTCATTCTGGACCTTTAACTTTTTTAGAGATCCCCCACATAGGAGTGCCAACTTCTTCTGCTTCTCTACAGAATTTTGGTGAGTTGTTGTTATGGCCATTTTGCTCAGCCTTTGAAACACTGCTTTTTTTGCCCCACCATAATGTAGTATACTACGTAGGTAGTATGCAAAGGCTGACAGGCGGGCTTCTCTTCCTCTTAACGCAATGGAAGCTGCTGCACAAGCTGCAAATCGAGAGTGGTTTGTCACAGTTGTGAGAATGGAGAAAATGAATGGTGAGAAACATTTTAAGTCTGCCTCTAAACTGGTGAAAGAAAAATCTTTCAGATCTTCTGGAGATGACTTCCACAGGATGAAACTGTTGTCTGGATTACATACCTTTTTGCATTCGTTGCTTACTATCTCTAGGATGTGCACCTTTATTTCCTCCACTAAGTGTTGATGCTTCAATATTAACTTTGCAGCTGTTGTCCATTTTTTTTTATTGATGTTGGTCACTATTGAGGCATCTTCTGAATGACATACCTTGGCAACGGTCTGTGATTGGTAGTGAGTGACAACCTGAAATATAAAATTATTTATCAGTGTGAAGAATTATGGTGTAGCCTAATAAGTATAATGTGCATTGACATTAAATTGAAATATACAGACTATAACCCTGTAACTCTAAATTGTTTAAATAAAAATAACTAAATAAAAAAAAGAAATAGAAAAAAGAAATACGGCCCAACCCCCACAGAGGAGCAGTGCGCAGAGACTGGGTAACATGTTAGCCCATTACACAAGGAAACATGTTATTTCTTACATATTTGCAAAGTGACAGAGGCCAATTCACACAACATCAGGTGCTAGTTTATCCTGGTAACATTTGCTCGCACTACACCGACCTAGCCTGACTCAAATTCGGGCTGGCGTCCAGGATACACATTAGGCTACTATATCGGCAAATATGACAAAGATTGTTTAATCCTAGGTAAATTACACTAGAAGGAGGAGTGTGGGAATGCAAGTGTGTTTTTATCACACTGGACAATAAACATGACTCACTATTCACTCGTGAAAAACTTGGCAATCGAGGTTATTCTCATAGTCATATAAAAAAAAATAGAAATTCAACAACAAGCTTACCTCTGTAATGCTTGTTCGCGTTCTTGTACCGGTTGGAGTTGACGGACTGGGGCAAAACTTCTTCAGAGCCCTGGGCGTCTAGGCTCCTGGTCTCTTTTCTCTGATGCCTCAGATGAAGACGCTTCTTCAGCCTGGTCTTTTTCGTCGTCTGTCCATTTTTTAAACACGGACATGTCGCGTTCCAACCGTGTTATTAAGTTCTGACATGACCGACAAATGCGATACGATTTCTTTACTGTATTGTCTAGTTTTAATCCCAAACTGAGAATTTGATCGTATATGCATTTACCTTTAATACTTCTCTCAAAAATTAAGCTCGTGTTGGCAAGTACTCCGTGTATAATTAAATTCTTTTTACAACACCGACAAAGATTGTTTACGCTCATCTTCTAGCTCCAGCATGTGTGCAGTTGAGTTCTGTTGACAACTATGCGTCGCTCAACACACGTCACTTACTCTGTAGCTCTGATTGGTTGTAGGTCTATCCAATTGAGGTCTTTCCTGGATCGGTTGAAATACGCCCCCATAATCAAAGCCCAATGGAGCAGTATCAGACTCATATTCTGACTAGAATTGAGTATGACCACGTCAGGCTAGTTTTCTGCAGTCACTGTTAGAAAATAATAGGGCAGCTTCTACCTTAAGAGTTTATGTGGCTGCAATTTCAGCATATCATGTGCGAATAGATGGTTAGCAATTGGGAATGCCTTGGTTACTCAGTTGCTTAGAGGTGCTCAATGACTGCGCCCTCCTCAGTCCACTCATGTGCCCTCATGGGACCTGAGCCTAGTCCTAAAATCTCTTACATTGCACCCGTTTGAACCTCTGGAGCAGAGTGACCTGAAGTGGGTCTCACTGAAGACAGCGTTTCTCTTGGCCATTACTTCGACTAAACGTGAGTGAACTCCACGCATTATCAGTTAACACATCCTGTATGCACTGTCAGTAGTGACGTTATGGCTGAACACAGCATTTTTCCCCAAGAGGCTCTCTGCCAATGGCAGTGTTTAATCCAACAGTATTGAGTACACAGGAGGAAAGTGGAAGCAGACTTTTGTGCCCAGCAAGAGCTCTCCGGGAATATCTGAGGGCTACAGATGTTTCAAGAATCAGAATCATCAACTTTTTCTCTGTTATGGGGGGCCATATGTATGTGTATACATATTATATGCCCTGTTAGCACAGAAGCAATATTTTGGCTACGTCCTTCATTGCGTAAAGATAGTGGCGCAAAATCTGACATCAAATCTGACGAGATAACAGCGCGCACTCTAATGTCACTAGCCAAAATCTCCGGTTTCACCGTCTACATGACAATGCTGTAAGTTTCTAAAAATCTTAACCCTGGCCGGAGTTTTCAAAAAAGTTCGGTTTCAGTTCCGGATACTGTGTTAGGACGAACGGCCAAACCGCATAGAAAAAGCTGCGGTTTTGAAAGTACCCGTGTTCGTGTGGACAGGGCTTGAGTTCAAGCTAATCAGCCTGCGCCATCTACAGTTTCATGACAGAACTAGGTATTAATTTGTCATTTTGTTTGTACTACTAAACAAATAGTACATCTTTTCATTGTAAATGTTTTAATAATGATAAGCACTTTTTTTTTTTATTCCAGGAAGATAAACTTCATGTGAATAAGGAAAACCAGTTAATTCACAGATATATCTTTTCGACTCCCCCAGACCCACCAGTAAAAGTTAGACGTGAGTATATGTTGATATGGATATGTTGATATATAGTCTGTTTTGACTATATATCAACATACTGTATGTTCATTTTATTTTCCTGTAATGTCAATTGTTTGTTTTTAAAATACATGCAGGTTGGAAGAATAAAGTGTCCACTTCTGTTGGTGAATGCTGATGATGATCAGACTGTTCCTGCAGTTGAATCTGCTGAAGATGTGTTACATATCTTATATATTATATTTTCTGCAGTTAAGAAAATAACTGTACTGTAAATGTATTGTTAAACTTGGATAACATTCAAAAATAACAAACAAGTGCAGGAACAACTATAACGTTACAACTTTTGTTAAAAAGAAGCATTTCAAGCCCCCTTTGAACCATTTATTTCATGGTAAAAGAAACATTTACTAACTATTAATTTACTAAAATGGATGAAAAATTAATTTCACCCATGATTCAAATTGTCTGACATGATTTGGATCACTGATATTTACCTTTTAAACCCAGATTAGGATGATGATGGAGAAAGCAGGAAATAGGATTACCATTTGTATAACCAGAGTTTTACTACAAAAACCAAGATGAAACTATGGGTAGTGCAGCAAAACCAATGTTAATTTGTGGTTCCCTTTTGATACTTTACTCGTACAATGGGGAGAAACTCCTTTTCTCCGATTACTGAAGCCTTTTTCAATCACAGCAGTGCATCTGCACTGCCATTGGTTAAAAAAAATTAAAATGTACAGAAATGAACCAATGACGGCGTGGCGGAGCTGTGCGAGCCTATGGTGAAGCAGCGCGTTAGAGCCCACCAAATATGGCGGGGCATCTGGCTATATAAGCAGGCGCTCGGCATAGGATCACAGATTCATTCTCCTTTAGTGATGACAACACTGCTCTTCGCTGATTCTACCAGACTTGAAGCCGCCTTCGCCGCCTTCGCCTCTGCTCGCCACTTGCAGCTCGCCACCCACAGTTCGCAGCTCGCCGCTCTCAAGCAACACTGATGAGCGCGCCGCTTTCAAGCGGCTCTGCTCCTGCGTCGCTCTCAAAAAAGCAGCCCCGGTCAGCGCTTTGATCAGCGCTTTTGAGCCGCCTGCAGAGCACCTATGTTGGCGCTTTCCTGCTTTGTGATAATAAAAGAGCAAATTTCTGAGCAAATATTAGAGTAAATTTCCTGCAACGCTGTTGCAAATGTCGCGCCATGGCTGTGGCTTGTGCAGGACACCACTGCACGATAATGATGGGCACAGTGAATGCGTGCAATGTCTGGGGAAATCCCACGCAGAAGCAGTGCTTACTGAGATGTCATGCTGTCACTTCTTCCCAGAGGTTCACGACGAGCTGACGAAGTCGTGGCGTGCCCCCTACTCAGCTCCTTTACATTCCTCTGCCTCTCCTACCCTCACTACGGTCGACGGCGCTGCCCAGAAGGCACTTTCTACCCCCACGCACTTTCACGAAGTGCATAGATGCGGCTCTCTCCCCTCTGAGACAGATGGGAATCCGCATTCTGAATTACCTTGACGACTGGCTTGTGTTAGCCCAGTCAGAGGCAGAGCTAACATCCCACAGATCCTTCCTCCTCAGCCACTTTATTTATGCCAAAAGCTTGATGATTCCCAGCCAACGAATCTCATTTTGGGGGCTATATTCGACTCAACCCAAATGAGAGCTGTAGCCTCACCTGAATGTGTCCTGGCAATCCAGCAGCTGACGACCGCCTTCACGATTGGCGCGTCCCTTCCTCTCAGAGTGTTTCAGAGGATGTTGGGCCTTATGGGCTCTGCATCGCCAGTACTGCAGTTAGGCCTCCTTCGCATACGGCCTCTTCAGCTCTGGCTGAAACCCCTGGTTCTATCCCAAGCTTGGAGTCACAGACGCCTTCGTATCAAGGTGGATCAGCCCTTGCCCCTTGAAAGGACACTTCATGGTTCGAACAGGGTGTACCCCTGGGGATGATACACAAAAGGAAGGTCATATTCACAGATGCGTCAAACATGGGCTGGGGAGCCCTGTGCGACCGTTGCTCTCTGAAAGCAGCGCACATGCCGGGCAAACTGAACCGGGGAGCAGACATGCTATCTCAGAGCAACGTCCCCTCTGGCGAGTGGATGCTCCACCCCCAGACGGTTCGGAGAATATGGGAGATCTTCGGGGAAGCAGAAGTCGACCTCTTCACCTCAGAAGACAACTCTCACTGCTCAATATTTTCTGAAGGAAAGGGATGCGCTGGCCCACGATTGGCCCAGCCTTCTCCTTTACGCTTTACCCCCGATCGCCCTGATCCCTCAGGTTATCAGGCGAATCAGGGAACAGAAACAAAGTTCTTCTAGTGGCCCCGCTCTGGAGAAACCAACTCTGGTTCTCAGAGATGTCTCAGCTGCTCACGGCAGCTCCGTGGCCCATTGCCCTGAGATAGGACCTCCTCTCTCAGGCGAACATGACGATATGGCACTCACAGCCCGAGCTGTGGGCCCTACACATATGGCCTCTCGATGGGAGCCTATGAACCTCCCAGAGGGTGTCTTAAATACTATTTCTCAGGCTAGAGCCCCATCCACAAGGCCCCTCTATGCTCTCAAATGGTCAGTCTTCACCGCTTGGTGCACAAATCGAGGTGAAGATCCACCCACATGCGACATATCTTCGATATTGTCCTTCCTTCAAGAGCTGTTGTTCTCCACTCTTAAGGTCTATGTGGCGGCTATAGCAGCTTTTAATGCTTCTATAGACGGGAAATCGGTTGACAGAAACAACCTCGTGTTCGATTTTTAAAAGGGTCTAGGAGGTTGAAGTCCCCTCGCCCTTTTACTGTCCCTATGTGGGATCTGTCTATGGTTCTGAGAGCGCTTAAAAGCTCCCCCTTTGAACCGTTGCAATCCACCGATATTCGACCCCTATTGCTCAAAACCGCTCTGCTATTAGCTTTGGCATCAGGCGCTCTCTGTGAGCCCCTCCTGCCTTGAATTCGGGCCTAACGACTCTAAGGCCGTCCTGAAATCTAGGCATGGTTATGTACCTAAGGTGCTCTCTACTCCATTCAGAGCACAAGTAATCACACTCTCTGTGCTCCCTCCCTTACAGGAGAACCAGGAGCTAAATTTGCTCTGTCCTAGGGCTGCACGATTAATCGCACGGACAAGCTACGCAATATCGCGTTCATAGCCGCATGCGATTCATCTGCGATTATGAACGCAATATTGCGTAGCTTGTCCGCGAACTACGGCTCTGTATATTAAGTGCCGCTCCATTTGAAAGCAGGTGATGGACATTTACCGCTAATCACAGAACCGGCTTTACTGACGAGACACGCATGACAATCGCATGCGATTAATCGTGCAGCCCTACTCTGTCCTGTCAGGGCGTTAAAAATCTACATTGACCACTCCGCCTCTTGTTGGCAGTCGGAGCAGTTCTTTGTATGCAAGGGGCTTTCGGTCACAAAGCAAAGATTATCCCGTTGGATAGTTGATGCAATAGCTTTTGCATACTCCTCCTTGGGCCTTCAATGCCCCATCGGGGTCAGAGCACATTCCACGAGAGGCATGGCCTCATCCTGGGCGTGGTCCAGTGGTGTGGCCATTGCAGAAATTTGTGCGGCGGCCAGCTGGTCCTCGCCGTCCACTTTTGTCAGGTTTTACAACCTGGAAGTCCCTGCTCTGCAGGCTCAGGTCCTTTCTGCTTAACTGTCTTTCTGAGCTCAATGCTCCGGGAACCATATTCCCACCTTAAGGCTGGATTTAATCCTTGCTGGGTCTGACTATGTCTCAAACCTGCTGAAATTCCCACATCTGGGCTTCGCTTCCTGCACGCTCTCGGTCCTATCTAATTCCGAGGCTGTGCGAAGCTCTAGAAGGATTATATGAGGCTGGGCTCAACCTCTGTGAGTTAGCCCGTTTTTTGCCTTCTCTTGACCCCGATAAAATCTGGGTCTCTGGCTATGGCCTGCTTCATTGTAGCTGACCTACGGGGCCCCCTTCTGGACGCCCCCGGACAATTACTTACAAGTCGCTCATCTACCATAGCACAGTGTGACTGAATAGGTTCCCCACCACGTCTAGTGACGCAGTACGAGTAAAGTATCGAAAGGGAACGTACTCGGTTACTAACATAACCTTGGTTCCCTGAGATACGGGAACGAGTGCTGCGTAGCTAACCATGCTACGACACTGCACAACTCTGTCGTCGCTTCAGTCGATATGAAACAGTGATCCTATGCCGAGCGCCTGCTTATATAGCCAGATGCCCTGGGCTCTGACACGCTGCTTCCCCATAGGCTCGCGCTGCTCCGCCACGCTGTCATTGGTTCATTTCGGTACATTTTTTGAACCAATGGCAGTGCAGATGCACTGCTGTGATTGATAAAGGCTTCAGTAATCGGAGAAAAGGAGTTTTCCCCCATGATGAGAGTAATGGGTGTTACAGCTAACAGTTGCTAAACAATTTAATGTTAATGTTAGTTAATGCTTAACTATAAACAAAGACAAAACAATAGCCTATTTACAGATGAAACTGACCTGCACTTTAAGTCCTGAACAGGTCAGTAGTTTTGCCTCTCTGCTCCACCTGAGTGCTTCTACTCCATGCTCAAGTCTATTGGATTGATTCTGATCAAAACAGTTTGGTGGAGGCGAATCGCGTCAAGTTAAGACTAACCGATTCATGATTTATTAAAAATGTATTATTGATTGGCGAATTCAGAAATAATTACTTTAGTACAATCTGCAGGCAATAATAATAATAATAAAAATTACAATACAGTGCAGCTTGCCAAATCGCCTGCTATATAGGCTACTATATATTCCATAGTAAAGATCAGAAGAAACAAAATTCAAATTTGATTTCATGGTGACTTTAACAAGCATATTGTTTACGTCTTGTTTTTTTTTGTTTTTTTTTTACATTTACAAATTGCCATAAATCACTTCCATTGTAATGCATTGTCAAGTAGCTAAATAAAGGACAACTTGGGCTTAACATTTGTATTAAACACGAAATGTTCCTTTAAGCAATTACATTTTAAAGCCACCCACGTCTTCGCAAAACAAAAATGTGTCCACCTGCACTGCACAAGTACTTCCCCCAGCCCAGCACAATTTAAAAAAAAACAGCGTAGTTGAGTTGGTATTCTCCCAATCTGGCATCCCTGCAGTTACGTGATGCTTTGCGTCAACAGTGGACGGAAACAGAAAAACTGGACTGGTACTGGAATACACTTAGAGTGGAATGGCATTCTTGTGGTATGAAATTGGTCGTTTTATGTTGTCATTTAATAATGTGCAGATTACTATTCCAATGAAATAGACGCGTTTTCTTTATTGCCACAATGGAGTGCCTCTGGGGTGGAGCTTTTGTTGCAGTTATGGGGACGTGTCTCCCCACCTTCAAAATACTTCGGTAAAGTTGGTTTTATATTCGCACATTCGGACTTCTGATAAATTCAGACTTTCCAATAAATGTGCAATAAATTAATGTTTGCGGATTTTAAGCAGCGACATGATATTGACAACCAACGATTGTCAACTTACAACATTTTTCACAGTCGATCAAAATAGGCAAGTATTGTTTTAATGGCATATTTATTTGTGAATGTCCACTGAATGTCCAATGTAGTGTGATTAACAAGGCTATTGAATACGGATGCCCGAATGTGCGAATATAAAACCAACTTTACCGAAGTCTTCAAAATGCTAAATTTCGATTTTAGAATTTAAATAAGTAAAAATCAATCGCCCTCTAAATGAGTTATAAACGACCTTTGTGGCTGTAAGCACACAAACATCTGTATCAAAGGTAACATTTCGTCATCAGCATGAGTCCACGAGCAGCACTCAGGAATTTAGACGACAGTTTGACAACTAGATCATTTCTTATTATTAACACTAATTTTCTTGAGGTAAGATTGGAATAATTTGGATTAAAACACTTTCTTCCTGGGTCTTACAAAACACCACCGAGCACAACTTTAACTCATGTCGCATGCCAATATTGTGATGGTTTTCATTCAGTTTTCTATTGTGGTAACATGTTTGTGAAGTTTTCGGAAAGTGAAGACCATAACTGCGATTTATCATGTTGTTCTGCTTGTTTTTGCTTATTTCAGACATAATTTCTGTCCTGAAGCTGTTCGGATCAGTCTAATATCTGAAACCCATCACAGAAGAAACGCCTGATCTAATCTTATCGGATTAAATCATGTTAGCACCTCTTAGGTACGGACTTCTTTTCTTCAGGCAAAACCATAAACTAATGCAAAATCATAAATTAACGTCCTTTTTGCCTTTTTTTTAATTGTCAAGGACTGTTTTGGCTAATAACAGGTAACATTAACCATGGTTAATATGTACCACACCATGGTATTGCTGTGGGAATTATTCATTATTCATTTTACTACTTCTTCTTTTTGGAATTAAGTGAAAAATTTTATCTTTTCATTTCATGACAGTTAATGGTGACTGGATATGTTAAGCTTCTAAAAGGATAGAAAAGCAACACAGATCTATCATTAAAGTGGTCCACATGACCCTTGCCTTATATTCCAAGTCTTCAGAAGCCATATTGTGTGAAGAACAATAGGAAATTTTGAAACAAAGTTATTCACTAAAAATCTTATCATCCACAGTAGCTCTACATGGCACACTATTGATATCTATGCCCAATTTATAAGCGTTTGTGAGTCAGATCTTTTCAATGAATCGGTTGCCCCATTTCAGAAAGTCAATTTGAACTGGCTGAACTCACTTCAACTCACTTACGTATTTGTGCATTTAGATAATTGTGTGTTTAAATATAGTGTGAAGTTACATTTTAAATCTAACTGTTTATTTTAAATTGCAGTATAATACATACTATATATGCAGTAGCAAATTTATATATCTCTCTCTTACTTATACGACCTCTGGATTGTTGGGGAAACCGGACCAACCGGACCAACCGGAAACTCATGCAGACACGGGGAGAATATGCAAACTCCACTTTATATATCAACCATTCAAAAACCCATGTCAACCACAAATTTAAACCAATATGTCAGTGGCAGTGTATACACTTACATACCTTGAATGATAGACTTCTATGCCAGAGCTGTGGCTTCCATTACACCTTTTTCACAGAAGTGAGAAGAAATTGTGAGCTCTCTTTTAAATATTCACAGTAAAGATTTGCACACCATGTACTAATGATTAATGACTAAACCACATTGAGCACTAAAGTCACTTTAAGGACATGCAGCTGTTCAAATGTGCTACTATGGTTTTTGTACTGCTTTTACCTATTTTGTTATTTACTAAATGATTGAGTATTGCTCTTAATTAGGTTTTTCTTATTTAATTACATGGAGAAGCCAAATAGAGTTTAATTATAACTGTGTATAATGACCGTAACGATTATTCTGTTTTACATGACAATGCAATTTAATAGAGAAAAATTACATTGTTCAGACACTTTTCAATCTCTCATTTAATTCTTTATAGGACTGTAAGCACTGAGAAAGGGACATGTCCTCTGCTGACTATCCAGCCCAGTCGAGCACTTGTGGACGAGAAGTTTCAGATTATCATAATGAATTTACTGCCAAATCAAGAGGTGACACTACACTCTCTACATCAGTCAGAAGACAAGGACTTCTGGGAGGCGTTTGGACACTACATCAGTGATGAACACGGCATAGTGACAGGTGCGTAGTGCAGTCTAATGCATGACCCTTACAAAAGTTACCACAGTAAACAGAGTCCTTACCAACATACACCACCATTCAAAAGTTTGGGGTGAGTAAGATATTTTTATTTTATGTTTTTGAAAGAAGTCTTTTTTAAAAGAAGGGTACTAAGGCTTCATTTATATGATCAAAAATAGAGTAAAACAGTAATATTATGAAATATTATTACAATTTAAAATAACTGTTTTCTGTTTTAATCTATTTTAAAATGTAATTTTCTGTGATGGATACGTTTTCAGCAACCATTACCATTAGTATTCAGTGTCATATGATCCTTCAGAAATCATTCTAATATGCTCATTTGGTACTCAAGAAACATTTCTTATTATCAGCTGAATATGATTCTGCTGCTTAATATTTTTGTGGGAACCGCAATACATTTTTTCCCCCAGGATTCTTTGATGAATAGAAACTTTAAAAGAACAGCTTTTACTTTGAATATAATTTTTTGTAACAATTCAAAAGTCTTTACTATCACTTTTGAGCAGTTTAATTCATCCTTGCCAAAAAACTAAAAAAAATATTAATTTCTTTACAATATATAGACTTAAAGAGAACACTCATTAAATAGCAGGAGGTTGAGGTTGTGGAATCATATACGTATCTGGATGTGTGATTGATAAGTTGAATATTAATTTCAACATCTGTTCTGTCTACGGAGACTGTCCCAAGTTTAAAGTTGATAGGTCCTTGATGACTTTGTTTTACAAATCTTAATGAGTCAGTTTTAACATTCGCTATATTATGCTGGTATGACAGTCTTCGTGTGAAGGCAAAGACTGCTTTTGTGAAAATAGTTAATACCAGTAGTAAGATTTTTGGAGTTCAGCAGAGTCCCTCTACCAACCTGTATAATTGCCAGGTAGTTAGAAAAGCCCGATCCATCTTAATGGTTAGTTCCCATGCTCTCTATTCTGAGTTTCGGTTTATACCCTCAGGATCTCGATTTACATTTCCCTCTGTTAGTCGTAACAGGTATAAACATTAATTCGTTCCCACTGCTATTTCTCTGTTAAATTTGGGCATGAGGGGAGTAGGGTGAAGTAGGTAGTTGTTTGGGCCTGTTGTTGTCTTGTGTAGTTTTTTTTTATGTTGTTTTTAATGTATTATTAGTTGTGTTTTTTGTATGCTGGTCTTGCTGCAAAACCAATTGCACTTCAGGGACAAGAAAGAAAGAAAGAAAGAAACTATGTTTTCCATAGTGAATTGTTGTAAGGGAGGTAATGAATGGAAATCCCCCTGATCAACTACCTAATCTACCTTGATGATAAATAACCTTTTTCGACCAACTAGAGACCATATGAAGCTAGTTTTAGCTGGATTTTCCAGCTGGGCACAAAAATATACTGTCACAGAATTCACAAGTTTATCATTTTGCAAAGTAAACAATGATCTAGACAATAATAACATAACACATTGTTGCTGTATGCATGAATGACATGATATGTATATATTCTGTTGAAATGTAGTGGCAAAAGATGTAAGTTTGGGAGGCACCTATGAAGGCACAGAGCAGATGGGGTTGCTATGGAGCATGAGGCCCATACCAGGAAGTCGATCTGGACTCAGGTAAGTTCGATTAGACTGTTCTCTCTGCAGCCAATAGCGCGATGATGTACTGGATTAAATTCAATACCAATTCCAATACACTGATTTCAATCAGTTGACATGCTGATTTCCTGCACAATGCTACAACAAATACTACTAATCCTACCCTACACCCTAACCTTAACCTGGTTAGGACAAAAAAAATGCATCCATTACGTATTTAGTCCTGTACGTCATCGCGATACAGGCTGCAGCGAGGACATACAAAATCGCATGGTGTGTTTTTATTGCTGTTTCTCTCACAAATTTTAAATTCCCTTTTTTGCCAACTGAATCCAAATTATGAGATGTTATTCTTGTTAAAAGTCATCACTTTCTCATGTATTCTCTTACTCTTTCATTCAAGGTTGCGTAAGACAAATGTTCTTACACCGATGGTAATTCACATTTCAGTATACAGCGGGCATCTCTCTCAAGGTTTCAGCGAGATAACACCCCTTGCAACTGGTGTCACAGAACGCTGGTATGTTGCACCAGGTGTGGAGAGGGTGAACATCAGGGAGAAAGGAGTACGAGGAGCTTTATTTCTTCCTCCAGGTAAATACACAATGATGAGATGCTCATAATACATTAAAAATACAATTTATATATACAGTGATCAGAGCTGGGTAGTAATGGATTACATGTAATCTGGATTACGTAATCAGATTCCAAAAATCAAGTACTTAACTTAAACTACTTTTTAAAATACTCGTAATCAGACTACAGTTACTTTTTTATGGATTACATGATTACATATTATTTACACAAAGGCAGTAAGTTGTTCACAATTCATTGATTCTACAAATTTCTAATTTTTTTTACATTTATATGTTTTTTTCATAATAAACCTGACGCTTATATACGTTCATGAATATTCTAGTTTTTCCAGCGGTGAGGTGGAGGGGTGTGGAATCGTGCACAGAAATCAGCAACAACAAGAATATTTGTTTTTGTTATGTTGCTGTTTTCTAAATTTACTTAATTTTAAGTAAATATGTTATAAAATCATTAGATGTGATTTTGTTTTATTCAGTGTTACTATCAGCAAACACTAACAGGTACATTAGTGTTAGTATTTTGAAGTATTAACTGTCCATACATTGCACTTTAAAAAGAATCTGTTAAGGCTCTTGTTGGTGAATAGAATATATTTCTTGAAATATTTTTTTTTCTTTGTATCTGTCAAAATAGTACAAGATTGTCCTACAAAATATGTGACATCAAATAAGGGTTAGCACAAAAGAATCTAAATGTAATCCAAAAGTAGTCAGATTACGTTACCAAAAATTTGTAATCTAAGAGATTATATTACTGATTACAAATTGTCATGTCATTTGTAATCAGTAACTGATTACAATTCATAAGTAATCTACCCAGCTCTGACAATGATTAAAATACACCTCTTCTATGATACCAAAGTTTTTCACTTCTGAATTAACATTTATTTAGATATTTGATTTTTTTTATTTTTTTTTTTTTGCTGTTAAAGTCACAAAAATGTCTTCATTAAAATAATAAAGTTCTTGAAAATAAAACAAAGTTGGAAAAAGATAACAAAACTGCTTCACTTAATTAGTATTTGAAAAAAGTTTTGTCTGCCAAATCAAAGTCATGTGGCACAGCCAACAAAATCATGTGGTAAAACAAACATACAGAAAAAAAGCAAAAAATTGGCATCATTGTCAGGTTTATGTTCTTTTACGTGGACTCTTACTTTTAATTTCTGTTCTGTTTTCTTTAGTTACTGTTTCCCCACCCTGTTTAGTTTCTGTTTAGTTTACTTGGTTTCTTATGTTCACCTGTGTCTTGTTTAGTTCCCTTTGTTTGCCTTATGTATTTATAGCCCTTTGATTTCACGTGTTTGTCAATTGCATTTAGTGTGGTTAGCATTCTTACTGTTTCTCCAGCAATCTCGCGTGTATTTCTGTTTTATTAATAAAGACAATTTTTTTTAGTACTCCAGCGTGTTCCTCTTCATTCGTGGCTTGCAACCACACATTACTATCATAGAGAGGACCCCTGCAGACCCTCATGAAGGTCAATAATTTAACATTTTTATGATGAGGCAAGGATAGTTCAGGTTGTAAATGTCATGTGAAATAATATATTGATATGCATGATACTCAAATACTATTTTACCTTGAAAAATATATTAACAAATTAAGATTAATTTACAACCAATTAACAACCAATGAATAGAACTAAGTCCTTGCTCTTTTTTTTTTTTCAATAATCACAGGATGCACATCACAAGATGTGTGGCTACTTTCATTTAATCTCAAATTTAAATTAAATTGCTTGTAAATAACTTGCTTTGTGTTTTTTTTTTTTTTAGGCCCAGGGCCATACCCAGGAGTTCTGGACCTATGGGGAGGAGGTGGCGGTTTGGTCGAGTATCGTTCCGCTCTGCTCGCATCTCATGGCTTTGCATCCATGGCACTTGAGTACCTCGCTCCAGAAGAGCTGAGAACAGCTGATGTTGATGTGTTGTACTTTGAAGTAATTCAGAACTTTTGACAGTCGCCTAATGTGTACCAAATTTGATATGACATCTTTGCTGATCTTCACCAAAGATGTCATCAACCTTTGTCATTTAATTTGTTACCCATGCATTGCGTTTGTTTCCAGATGAACTCTATATCCCACTTACTTTGTATATACATTGTTCCTGCAGAGAGCATACCAGATTTTGCAAAATCATCCAAAGGTACAGAAGGATCATATGGCAATGCTTGGGTTGTCTTTTGGAAGTGCTATCACACTCAGTATGGCAGCCTACTCCAAAGTCATCAAGGTTTGCTTGACCTGCTTACACACATATACAGTTATCTACATTTTAAATGCAGCTTTTTAGTATTTAATATCATTTTACTGTCTTGTAGCCCCAGTGCTGTGTGTGTATCAGCGGAAGTCATGTGGTTCCTATTGATAAATCTCTTTTTGAAGTCTTTGAGGAGATAAAAAAGTGAGTGGATGTTAAACATTGATTCACAACCTGACTGAGCCTCATCTAAAGCAATTGTAATATTGCAACAGTAGTAATAAATTATTTATTTCTCTCCATATTTATTTATATTGTGAATGAACAAAAATGCAGGAACTGGCAAGGCACTTCCTGACCAATGCAGTTGGGAGCTTTGTCTTCCTGTCAGGCTAATTTAACAAGTGCCTGAGGACCATAACAAGACCGCTCATATGACATCCTACAATTTTGGAAATAGAATGGGATGTTTCAGTAACAAATAACGTTCATTGCAGGCATATGGATAAGGTACGTTTGAATGAAGAGAACCAGGTAATACAAAGAGACATCATCTTGCCGATTCCCTCAGACCCAGCTCTCAAGGTGGACGTGAGTATGACTTTGTCATAGCTTTTTCATATATAGTTCGTTTGCATGTTATTTTCTTGTAATGTCAGTTCTCCGTTTTTTAAATACACATAGGTTGGGAGAATAAAGTGTCCTCTACTGTTGGTGAATGGTGGTGATGATCAGAACTGGGCTTCTGTTGAATCTGCTGCAGATGTGAGTCATATATATTTTAGTTTGACCAAACCGAACATATTACTATATTTATGATTTCAGCAGATACTGCAAAAGGACATCTAATGTAAGACAATATTAACAAAAGACAATAAGACTAATATTAAAGGAATAGTTAGCCAAAATTGAAAATTCTTTTCATTGTTTTTTCTCCATGATTTTTTTTTCTGTATAACAGTGTTGTTATTGATTACTAAAAACTACAAAAAAAATTTTACTATTTAAATATATTTACTAAATATTAAACTATATTATTAAATATATATCACAATTAAAAATTATTTTGTTAATTGAAATAAAGCTGAAATAAAATAAAACAAATATTAGATAAAAAAAAAACTTGCTGGCTTGACTACTAACTGAAATAATATAAGTTTGTGTTGAAGTACTAAAATTAATAAAACAAAAAAACATTAATAAAAATGATAAACTGAAATATATAAAAACTGAACACACACAAACAAATGATATTTTGAAGATTGTTGGTCTTGGTTAACATTGACTTCCATTGAATGAACAAACATAAAAGGCTGAAACATTTCTGAAAATATCTTTTGTGCTCTGCAGAAGAAAGTCAGTCATACAGGATTGGAAGGACATAAGAATATATGATGACAGAATTTTTAGTTTTGGGTGAGCTGTCCCTTTAACATGTGTTGTCAACCTCGACCACCACTATCAGTATCTACACGAAATCTAATCTAAATCTAATAAATATGTGTTACTTTATGCTATGATTTATAGGTCTGTTAAAAAAACAAAAAAAACAACATTAACAGAGAAACAGCATTTCCATTTAATTAGTCACTAAGACACTAACATTTTTTTCACCTTTTCCATACATTTACAATAAACGGGGGATTGAGTTTTCAAACTATTAAAATGACAAAAACAAGTCATAAAGGTAGTCCATATGACTTATAGTCCATATGCTGTTACACTCAATCTAAGGAAGACAAAGATGATGCGAATATAACACCAGGTTTATTAAATAACTCCAAACTAGACAGCCAACATGCGAAACAGTGTGTACTAAACACAAACCGTACCAGACAAATGAAGAGTGCACAAGGAGGAACTTCAATACACAGTGATGATGACAAAATAATGAACAGCTGTGATGATAATCTGTGTCCATAGAAACTAATGAGTGGCGGGAAACAAAGACAAAAACTCATGTGATGAATGAAAATAAACAAAGTCCATGAAGGCAAACTAACTTAAAGGTGCTAAAGAGGATGTTTTGTTTTATAAATTTTTGCAATATTACTTAAAAAAGACTATTTATTAGGTGCACTGAAAGGAATATTAATATACATCATCTGTGCACGAGGTAGGGCCTTAAAAACATCAGCCAATCGTTTACGTGATCGCGTAAACGATTGGCCCTCTGGCTTGTCAATCACTGCCATTACGTTCCTTGTGAGAGACGTGCGCGGATTGGCCCTCTGGCTTGTCAATCACTGCCATGACGTTCCTTGTGAGAGACGCGCGGCTGCGCGCTCCAGTAACTTTCCACACTCCACAGGCGCCGCATGCAATGTTTTTGTCAGGAGACAGGAGTAACAACTGCAGATTATGAGTTACCTGCGGTGAGTCCGACATAATGAATCCACTAAGTGTGTGCGCGGCTTTAAGTCACGCACACACTTAACGATTGTAAGGCCGATTATGAATGTAAATTGATACTTATTGTGTTCCAATACTCGTGCACAAGTTTTGGGAGGCGTTCACTCGAAATGGAGGGGGGTTGTTCTTACGCATGCTCTCATTTCAAAAACTCAGTCGACGAAAAGATCCTCTGTACCACCTTTAACATAAAGGTGACATCAGCATTATATTACAAGTCTTTAGCAGTCATATGAATGCTTTGTATGAGGAAAAAAACTAAATTTGTTGTTTTGTGAACTGGATCAACTAATTCATTAAAAAGAACCGATTTAAAAGAATAATTTGTTCACTCTATTTTTTTCATGAACTCTTGTGAATGTGGCAAAGAATGTAAGGATGGATATAAAGATTTTCAGTTATACTTAAAATTGGTCTGTTTGAAAGCTTGAAAACACCAGTTGCCATAAAAAGCAACATAATGATTTCATTTTTGGGTGAACTGTCCCTTTAAATAAATGTGGTGTAATGTTCTCAACTATGATTCAAGTGGTCTGATGTGAATTGGGTCTTTCATTTGGATGTTTTATACCCAGATGGAGATGATGATGGAGAAAGCAGGAAATCGGCACTTGTTGACAGTCCTAACATATCCTGATGCTGGTCATCTGATTGAACCTCCGTACTCACCTCACTTCCGAGCAACTAACTTCATGCTGCAAGAAATGAGAGAGAAAAGTATGCAACCTCTTTGCATTTTTCATATAAATATAACATATTTAGAACTTTTTAATTGTGTAATTTGTCGTTTGTTTGAATATACATCTGAATGTAAGTTGTTATTGTTGCTGCAGTTGTCATGCTATGGGGTGGACAAACCAAACCGCACGCTTACGCACAAGAGGACGCATGGAATAAGATATTAGCATTTCTGCGGCAGCACCTCTGCATAAGTTCAAACTATACAGTAAAGGCCAAACTGTAGTTCTGTCATTTACAACACTGATATGAGTGCAGCTTTATTTCAAATGCTTCAAATTGCAATGATAATGTTCATAAGGATTGCCAGCACTGTTGTTACATTATCTGAATCAGTTTCTGTAGTAAATAAAAGTATTACTTTTTATGAAATACATTAGTAGTAGAAATTATACATAATGCATTATTGATGTTTGCTGTAGCGGTATATATTAATATGGCATTATTACATGATTTTGATAACACTAACTAAAGGAATTACAAACAGTTTAGGTTTGGGCAGGATTTCTTCATTTTTTTTTTCATCCACCTCTTTCTAAGCATGCGTTTAGTTGATTTTTTTTATTTTTATAATTACATAATTATGATGGTCAGTATTTTAAACAAAATAATTGATGCAAAAGCCTTAAGATTTTAAAAAATTTGAGTGATTCTGTAACTACTTGTTTTGCCAATTTCATGTTTTTACATTTACAGATCAGTTGTGGATGAATAAATATGCTGTATTCATTTTCTTTTAAAAAGTGTGAAAGAGTGTTAATTGTTTTTATTGTTTGTGTTTGAAGTAGTTACATTTGTATTTTTCACTATAAATTTCAGAGATGTAATTACTGTAACATATTGGCTTTGGTGGGACTTGACAATCTAAAATGGTAATGGAAAAAGGTTAGTACAAATATCTAAGAAGCAGAATAACAAATTATATTTGTTGGTGTATTTGTTTTTTAAATTATTTTAATTTAAAACGTGATGTCATTTTTAATTTGTTTTTAAAGATTTTTTAAAGTAAAACATAAAAATAATGTTCGTTGCTAATAACTAGTTTTACTAACATTACCTGTAGTGACGTCGCCAAGAGCTGATTGTGATTTTTATTTTATTTTTTGTAGCCTTTAAAGAGACTGATAATTAATTTTAATTTATGATGTTTCACATTATTCATAAGCCAAATTGGATCAGAAAGTGTGTGAAAAGCATAGCCAAAAAGTTTAAGTTTTAAAAACACGTGTTCTCTTTCATTACGCTGTTTTTTTGAAAAGTGTTTTTTAGCTGTGTGTTGTTTGGAACCGCGCCTATGATACCCAAAAATGCTGTTCGCGCTCGCGCCTTAAGATTCACTTTTATTTAGACATACTGCCCCTGAAAGCTATATTGGTAGGCAGCTTACACGGATTTGAGACAACGCCAGATTGGTTTGGCGTAATAAAGGATTTGTAGCAGCACTATACGCGTAAATCAGCGTTGTTTAATCTCATGGGCGGGAGCTTCGCTTCTCCCACGCTCCACACACACAGTTATTCAGCTCTGGAAAACACTGCTAGAGAACAAGAGCAACGATGTGGACTTTCCAGACTACAGCTCTAACGATATGTAAGTTTTGTTTTATCAGTATTCTTCTAAATAAATACAACTGCCATCGGTTTTCATTTGTTACAGCTTATGTTTGTCTTGGAGTTTATGATGTCCCAGATTTATTATTGTTTTTAACATTACCAGATGTTTTTGGGGTTTGGGTTCTGTAAAGTACCAGTACATGGAGTAGCTAGAAAGTTGTTTGTGGTGCTTAAAATTCTGAACAGGATTCAAAACAAATTTGAGTTCTAACCTGAAACTTTATTTTACTTATTATTTCTACTTTTTAAGTTTAAAACTTGGGAAAGAAAGGTTCAGTATGCAGTATTTTTGAAATGTGGTCCAAAATCAGCATCCAATGTAAACGTATTTAGGTTTGATGTTGCATAGTGTCAAGTTTGATGTCTTGAGTTCTGACAAGAATGTTTAGTTCTAATTTGAAACTTTGTTGTTCTTCTTCTTCTTTCTACTTTTAAATATAAAAGTAGAGGAAGAATGGTTCAGTATGCAGTATTTGTGAAATTTAATTTAGTCCATAATCAGCATCCATTATAAGTGTCAGGTTTAGTGTTTAAAGGTTTGTGTGCATCCCATCCGATTTCCTGCATGCCACATTTAACTCTCCATCAGGTCAATAAGCGTTCCCATGTGATATTCATTTCAGTAATGAGGAACAGACTCTACTGTAACCAGAAGCCAAAATGATTAACCGTGTGCGTAGTTCACACAATGTTTCAGTGAGGTAATAGTTTACAAATTAAAATGAAATATAATTATGTAACTCATACATTCTCTTACTGTTGATCTTTATAGGGGAGCCCGGGGCTAGTTGTCACTAGGGTTGAATCACAGTGAGATTTTGAATCAAAATCCAAATATGCAAATAATACTTTTCTCTTGCAGTGGATTTGTATGTTTTGCTATTGGGGCATGTTGTCACAGACCAATCATCCATCCATCCATCCATCGGTTATCATTTAAGTTTAATCGCATTTGTAATGCCACTCATGTCCATAAGTATTTTAGCACAATGTGATAAATAAAATCAATATGATTCCCCTAGCTATTGCTTTGCATACCCTGGCACAATTACCTGATCACAATGACAAGTGTGCAGAGGGGAGCTGTTACCCCTCTACAGGTGATTTGCTGATAGGGAGAGCACATCGGCTTTCGGCCTCCTCCACCTGTGGAATGAATGGACCGGAGACATTCTGCATCGTGAGCCATTTGCAGGTAATGCAACAAAC
Organism: Anabarilius grahami; assembly: GCA_003731715.1. Taxonomy (NCBI): domain Eukaryota; kingdom Metazoa; phylum Chordata; class Actinopteri; order Cypriniformes; family Xenocyprididae; genus Anabarilius; species Anabarilius grahami. The sequence continues at coordinate 1,269,411 of RJVU01022182.1, read as the reverse complement.
CTACGTCATGTACTATCAAAGTCAAACATGCAAATATATCACATATCCCATGATATGTTAAATTGGTTTAAATACAAAATACTGATAAAAACAATATATATGTGAGAAATAATATAGAATATTGAGAAAAGCACAAAGTTAAAATGTCCAAACGCATTTCAGTGATGACGATTTTGGAGGGTAATTGATTAATTTTCATATAATTAATGTCACAATTAATCAATTATTAAAATAGGCTTATTTTTCTTTATGGACAATATCATTTAATGTGAAATCATGTGACGCTTAAAGTCTTTGTAAGTAATACATCCAAACGCATTGCAGTAACGATCATTTTGGGGAAAGGAAATCTGATTGTAATGAAATGAATCACAATAAATCAGTTCTAAAAAATGTTTATTTTTATATATATATATACACACCCACACACAAACAGTATACACACACTGCCCGGCCAAAAAAAAGTCACTTTGGATTTTAGTAAACAAATACTTAATCCATGAATGGATCATTATTACAGCGATTATTTTGTTATATGTTTGGCAACGGTTCTTTTAACCCTTAAAGATGGAGTGTGTAGCTTTTCATTTCTTAAACAACCATGTAGGAAGACACATCATGGCCATATTCCAGGATGACAATGTCAAGATTCACCAGGGTTAAAATTGTAAAAGAATGGTTCAGAGAGCATGAAGAATCATTTTCACACATGAATTGGCACCTCTGAGTCCAGACCTTAAATTCATTGAAAGTCTTTGGGATGTGCTGGAGTAGACTTTACAGAGTGCTCACCTCTTGCATTGTCAATACAAGATCTTGACCAAAAATTGATGCACCTCTTGATGGAAATAACATCACAACATTTATTTCCATCGAGAGGTGCATAATTTTTTGGTCAAGATCTTGTATTGACAACGCAAGAGGTGAGCACTCTGTAAAGTCTCCTCCAGCACATCCCAAAAACTTACATTGAGGTTAAGGTCAGTGCCAATTCATGTGTGAAAATGATTCCTCATGCTCCCTATTAAAATCCAAACAGCAACTTTTTTTTGGCCAAGAAGTGTATATATATTAGTTTTTCAGTTATTATCTCCATGTCTTGTACATGGCATATATATCCTAAAAACATCTGTGTGATTTGATCATAATCTTTTTATATGTTGTTGGGTAACATAGCATTCGTTTTTTCTTCCCACACTTATATTCACGGTCTGATAAACAATCGGATCTCTGTGCGAAGAGTATGTGGTGGGAGGATGAAGGACCCTGTCAGATGTTCCAGATCCCCTTAGGCCACTGTTTTGCCCTTTACACACTATCTGTGTGGCCCTCAGAATAAAAGTCTGACTGTAAATGCCAACAAGTGATATGCTTGCAAACTGAATTGTGTGTAGATTGGATCTGGAACACAGTCCAACACATCTAGCACACGCAATTTTGGTTTTCAGAATTTGTAATTATGAGATACTATCAAACCTTAAAGGAATAGTTTACAGAAAAATTTAAATTCTACTCAACTTTATGATATTCTAAATCCTCTATGGCTTTCTTTCTTCTGTGGAGCTGTTTTCCTTATAATGAAAATGAAAATTATCCATTAAAGTATCATTAATTAGTCCATGCTCTATATTTCTTTTGAAGTCATATAATATAGGTTGTGATGAAAAGACCAAAATTTAAGTCAAAATCTTGGCCTCTGCCATTGATTTCAAATATCATTTACACTTAAGCATATTCAAACTTTCAAACGGACTTGAGATAACTAATGGCCATTGTCATAATTGTGAATAATATTTCAGAGCTTCAATGGGAGAGAATATCGAGCTCTGCAGAACCAGTGCCTATTCACTTTCATTGTATGAAAAGAAAAAACTTTCAGAATTTCTTGGTTGTTTATGTTATTTTGCTTGACCAAGTTAGTTAGATTTAGCTTGTGTGAGTTTTGCTGTGTATATAAGAGTTTATGCTGGTGAGTCATGTGCATTAGAGGGGGATAATAACAGGTGCACATCCAGAACATCTGGATTCCTGCTGTCCGCATGAATGTGTTTTTCATTCCGCTAACCCCCAAAAGACTCTATATGTCTCACATGCTCCACTAACATCTGCATCTCGATCTCTGTCCATTTTCAGGAAAACAAGAAGTGTTTTAAATGCGATTCCCGACGGCCGTACAATGAGTTCACTAACCCCAACAGCCACGCCATTGAGAATGTGGTGACAACCTTCACTCCCAACCGCCTGAAAACCTGGTGGCAGTCTGAAAACGGTGAGTTCTCTCACAACAATAAGAACAAACACAATATCATCAATATTTCAGTTGTTTCTCCTAGACAGATTTCTTAGATTTTCTCAGTAATCCCATATGTCTCCTCTTTTAGACTTTCAGAAGTGATTTCAACAATGTTTCAAACTAGGCTCAGATTTACAAAGATAGTTGCGTTCAATAGTTAGATCTCATGTGAACTCAAATATTTTTCAAATTGTTCCAAGGCCAAAATAACTGAGCTTTGCTATTCACATTTGAATGGCTCTATATATTCTGACTGAATGCCAGCAGTTGTCTCATTCGTGTGTATTTTTATCAGGAATTTTAGGAGGAAACACCTGAGACAAAGTTAATACTTTAAGTGATAGTTTACCCCAAAATGAAAAATATATTCGATATCTACATATCTATATAGATATTTTAAGATTTTTTTTTTTTAACATATAGTCAACAGTCACCAAAAGTGTCCTTTCTGACATTTTTCCAAAATTTTACCATAATGTTACCAAAATTCTTTTGTGTTCCAAAGAGGAAATGCATAAAAATTTGGAATGACATGAGGGTGAGTAAATGATCATTCATTTTTGAATGAACCATCCCTTTACATGAAATATAAATGAGACTTCCAAGTCTCCTTAGCTATCAAAGATCAATAACATTTTCAACTGTCACTCAAAGATTTTGAAGATTAATAATATACACATTTACAGTATATGATTCTCATTTCATTGGTCCCGAAAGAACATACTGTGTCTCATGGCAGAAATTTGGATGGACAAATAGAGAAAGGGACGGAGAAAAATGAAAAGAAATAGTTCAGCTCAGAAGAAGAGCTGACAGGAAATAGTGGGAATGAGAAAGTGAGATCTGGGCGTGGGAAACAGCTGGCCTGCTTTCTCCCTAGTGACTGGTTTCAACAACAGTCACGATACCAGACTGAATCCACGGGTGTGGCACGGCATCACTAATTCAGGGAATTTATGACTTTGGATGCTTTATTTGGCACAGTGCTGCACTGTTGTCATGCCATTGTTCCCTGTAAATGTAAAAAAGAAAATGTGAACATTTTCTATAATGTTTCAAGCATGTTCATTGTGATTTTAAAGATAAAAGAACTGAGAATTCAGTTTTTGGTCAACAGTGGTAATAGTGTTAGTCAAGCTTTCTTGCACTTGCAATTATTTAGTTTTTCATGACTGTTTTCCAATATCTGACTAATATAATTAAAGTGATTTTTTGCTACTGTACCTTTAAGAATATAATAGATTACCTCTTTGTATGGAGCTCTAAAGGGACATGGTAATGGGAAAAGTTCCAGATCTTCCCAGCTTTTGCATTCTCTTTTGTATTCCCCAGAGACACTTTATGTTCGCTCGCAAAATGATCGCTACCAAAATTCTTGGTTCCCTGAGAAACTTTGCTTTCGCTTGCAAAACTGTTGTGATGAAAATTATATGAGGTGGGAGGAAAAACCATATTGTTTATTGTGAGTGAATGCCAAGTTTCTCAGGGGAACGCAGTACATTTTGCAAGAGAATTCAAAAGATTTTATAGCAAATGTAACAGCATTGAATAAAGCAATAAGCCCCAAGAAGCCTTGGTTTACAATCAGGGCCGTCCCAAGCATCCTTGGGCCCCCTCAGTCTGTTTGCGTTCATGTTTGCGGTCCATTCGCCGCGGGACCTGGTGCAGTCGCACCGGTTGCACCGCCCTAAGGACGGCCCTGTTTACAGTGAATTTAGAACAGCTAAGTGTCCGTGAGGCTATTACATGAGAAACGAATGTTGCGTCTGTTAAAAGTTTACTTAATATATAGTACAGTATAAATGCAATTCGAATGTACTACATCCTCCATGTTGTCATTGTCATGTGACCTACAGCCTCATTTGGGTTGCCAGTGTCTAATGGATGCACACTTTAGAATCTCGGCAGAAGTAATAGGTCAAGAAGTAATAGGTCCGGTTAGATTTCGTCTGCTGTTTTATAAATACTACAAATTCTGACATACTGCTAATTTCATGTAACATTTTGCACCTACTATATACTAGGGACACAAACCTATCCGGGTGCAGGAATGGTCTTTTTTAACTCGAGGAAGTTTTGACTTCTGAAACTTACAGTATGTTTACACACATGACCGTGAACTCTTTTGTTTCAAAAGATCAAGGAGATTTCATTTGTTCATGTAACAACCCACCTTCTTTGATATTTTGAGTGGGGAAACTATTCGTGCCAGATTCCTTGGAGTGAAAAAATATTTAAAGGGTTAGTTCACACAAAAAATGAAATTTCTGACATTAATTACTTACCCTCATGTCGTTTCACACCCGTAAGACTTTGTTCATCTTTGGAAAACAAATTAAGATATATTTTTGATGAAATCCGAGAGGTTTTTTATCTCTCATACAAAGCAATGTAATCAAAGTCCAGAAAAGTAGTAAAAACATTGTTAAAATAGTCAATGTGACAGTGGTTCAACCTAAATGTTATGAAGCGACGATAATACTTTTTGTGCGCAAAAACAAAACAAAAATAACAACTTTAACAAATTTACAATATCTTCTCTCCCCTGTCTTACTGCTATGCTGTTTACATCCAGCGCTTCCAGGTTCTACGTCAGAACGCCGGCTCATTATTGGCCGGCCTGCATCAGCATCACATGCATGCATCGTGCTGCTCACATGTTAAAGCATCGGCCAATACTCAATAGTCGGTGTTCTGAGAAGATATTGTATTATCAAAAGTATTGAAAAGTATTATCATCGCTTCATAACATTAAAGGGTTAGTTCACACAAATTAAAATTCTGTCTTTAATTCATCGTTCATCTCCGGAACACTGCATTGAGAGCAAGTTAACTTAGACTTTCAAACGCCCAGAAAGGTACTAAAAATATATTTAAAACAGTTCATGTGACTACAATGGTTCAACCTTAATGTTATGAAGCGACAAGAATACTTTTTGTGTGCCAAAACAACAAAATAACGACTTTGTTAAACAATATCTAGCACTCGTCACTGAACTAAACACTGCTTCATGAAGCTTCGAAGCTTTACGAATCTTTTGTTTCCAATCAGTGGTTCGGAGCACTGCCAAAGTCACGTGAACCATTGACATTTCTAAACCCTTATGACGCAACGAAGCCTCGTTTACTGAAATCATGTGACTTTGGCAGTTTGAGATCGTTTGATACATGCTCCGATCCACTGATTTGAAACAAAAGATTCGTAAAGCTTCAGATCTTATCAGATTTTATCAAAAATATCTAAAATTGTGTTCCGAAGATGAGCGAAGGTCTTACAGGTGTGGAACGACATGAGGGTGAGTACTTAATGGTCATTTTTGGGTGAACTAACCCTTTAAGGTTGCAATACTGTAGTCGTGTTCACTTTTAACAATGTTTTTACAACTTTTCTGGACCTTGAATGATGGTAATTATGTTGCTTTCTATGGGAGATTAAAAAAAAAAACCTCTCAGATTTCATCAAAAATATTTTAATTTACCGAAGATGAACAAAGGTCTTACGGTTTGGAATGACATGAGGGTGAGTAATTAATAACAGAATTTTCATTTTTGGGGTGAACCAACCCTTTAACATATTTTTAATATAGTTTTAGAAAAGCATAGTAATAAGTACTTTTGTTGGACTCGATAACCTCGTGGTCACTGCTCCAGCATGTAGCGCGGTTGCACCTCATTCATTTCTTTCCTCACTCATTTTTTCATTCCCCTCCATCAGGAGTTGAAAATGTAACTATTCAGCTGGACTTGGAGGCCGAATTCCACTTCACACACCTCATCATGACCTTTAAGGTGAGACTCTCACACACACAAACACACGTTGCTAGAACACAGTCTTGTGGAATGTAGAACATATGTGTAGATATGTTTGAAGTGCTTTGCTTCAAGTCCAGAGCTGCGTTTCTCAAAAGCATCATAAGAAGATTGTAGAAACCTTTGGCAACAGTGATGTCCATGATCTACTTTAGATGTCTTCTATTGGGAAAACTTTGCTTTTTTTTTTTACAGGATCCGATCCTCAGTAAATTTAAACTTTTTGCTGTTTTCCGCAGACCTTTCGGCCCGCAGCCATGCTGATTGACCGTTCTGCAGATTTTGGGCGGAGCTGGCAGGTGTACCGTTACTACGCTTTCAACTGCACTGAATCCTTTCCGCACATCCCTCTCGGGCCAATCAAAAAAGTTGATGATATAATTTGTGACAGCCGCTATTCTGGCATTGAGCCATCAACAGAGGGCGAGGTGTGTTATATACATGCATATAGACAAATATATATAAAAGTGTTTATACATACTATTTAAACAGTATCTAGATACTTGTAAATAAATTCCTAAGTCACTGTTCTTGTGTACAGGTCATTTTTAGGGTACTTGATCCTGCATTTAAGATTCCTGACCCTTACAACCCACATACTCAGAGTAAGTCATTAGCACATCACCACAGCAACTCTCTTGACCAATAGAAAGCTTTGTGGAGCTATTTGTGCCTGACAATTTCACTGAAATTCATTTTTTAAATAATCATTTTATTTTAACCTTTTATTAATTTTAAAATTAATTTTATTTAAAATTACTTTTTTCCCACCTCAGTCCCAAAGTGCCACTGAATATGGGTTCAATGCCAATAGATATTTGGGGCCACTATGGGTCCCCTCCCCAATATTCTTATTAGTGGTCTACAAAAAAGGCGTTTTCGTTAGCCAAATTAATGAACTATTACCTATAGACTTAAAAAAAAAAATGTCCAACAGTTATTTATCAGTACTAACCCTAAGCTGAACTCCACAGTGCTACAAACTATGTACTACATTTGAATTTACTTTGCGACCATTAAAAAAGTATGTTTTATATGGAATGAATGTGTGTAGTATGAATTAAATTCTGATGTACTGCATCCGCCATGTTGTTACTGTCATGGTAGGTCATACCAGCGTCAGTTGCATGCTTCACTGCCATTCATAAATTCCTTTCTGTGGCCTCATGGGATAGTAAAGTGTCCATCAAATGCGCACTTCAGAATCACGGCGGAAGTAGAAGGTCATCCGGGTACTGTTTTTTGAATACTGTGTATTCGGACATACTAAACTTTTGGCGTACTTTTCTCATACTTCATAGTATGTAGTATACGATTTCGTATTCGAGTATTCGATTTCGGACGCAGCATTGGAGTCTGTACTAATGAGCTTGATGAGTTGAATCAGGTGTGTTTCTTTAGGGAAACATCAAAAATGTGCAGTGCTGGGAGTACTCCAGACACTGACCCAAGAGGACATTTAGTTATAAATTATATAAATAGTTTTGCGCTTACTTACAAAACTTTTGCATTCACCCAAACATTTGTTTGCTAGCAAAAGTCTTTTCCTCCCATCTTATATTATTTCCATCACCAGTTTAGCAAAAAAGTTTCTTGGGGGAATGCAAAAGCATTGAAATATACATTTTCCTCCCATCTTATTATTTTCCCAATCACCAGTAGGGGCTCAGAATGGAACAATAAGTTGGTATATTCCATTTACATTGGAATAATATCATTTAAAGGATTCTGAATGAAAATTTCCTGATAATTTGCTCACCCCCATGTCATCCAAGATGTTCATGTCTTTCTCTCTTTAGTCGAAAAGAAATTAAGGTTTTTGATGAAAACATTCCAGGATTATTCTCCTTATAATGGACTTCAATGGTCTCCAAATGGTTGAAGGTCAAAATTAGTTTTAGTGCAGCTTCAAAGGGCTTTAAACGATACCAGACGAGGAATAAAGGTCTTATCTAGCAAAACATTCGGTAATTTTCTACTTACAGAAAAAATGGAACTGGTGCCGCGTTCATTCCGTAAGTTGAAAATGGACATACTGCGTACGCTTTTTGAAGAATACGGAAAGCGGAAGCACTTGCAAGGTGATCATTTGTGTTTATAAAGCATATACATTTTTTTTTTTTTTTTTTAAATGACAGATCGTTTTGCTAGATAAGTCCCTTATTCCTCATCTGGTATCGTTTAAAGCCCTTTGAAGCTGCACTGAAACTGTGATTTTGACCTTCAACCGTTCGGAGTCCATTGAAGTCCACTATAAGGAGAAAACATTCCAGGATTTTTCATCAAAAACCTTAATTTATTTTTGACTGAAGAAAGAAAGACATGAACATCTTGGATGACATGGGGATGAGTAAATTAACATGTAATTTTTATTTGAAAGTGGACTAATCCTTTAAATAGGTACTAAGGACTAAGGGCCTGTTCACACCTACAATAACCACTTGTGTAAAAAAAGTTGAAGTGAATTAGAAAAAAAAATGTATGTGTATATTGTCTGACTACTGATATTTCATTGCGTGTCTGTTTGTGCATACAGACCTACTGAAGATCACAAATCTGCGTGTACGTATGGAAAAGTTGCACACTCTAGGTGATAATCTGTCTGATGACCGAGAGGAGGTGAAAGAAAAATACTATTACGCTCTCTATGACATGGTCGTCCGTGGCAACTGTTTCTGCTATGGCCACGCCTCCATGTGTGCACCAGTTGGCACTGAGGCAGGGGTTGAGGGCATGGTAAGTAAACGCAACAACAATCACAAACCAATCACTCGTGCTGCTCACCTGTGTGTATTTGTGCAGGTTCACGGTCATTGCATGTGTAATCACCACACTACTGGACTCAACTGTGAGGAATGTGAGGACTTTTACCAAGATCTGCCCTGGAGACCAGCAGTGGGCCGAGAGACAAACGCATGCAAGAGTATGACAAACAGCCCGAAGTTAATCACAAAAAATAAATTCGATCTAATATTTTATTATTATAATATAATATAATATATTATATTATATTAAACCTTAGATGCCATATTGAATATTATTCACTAATCTGGTGTTTTTTCTTTTTCTGTCATTCTCTTAGGATGTGAGTGTAATCATCACTCAAGTTCCTGTCACTTTGACATGGCGGTGTACCTGTCATCGGGAAACAGGAGTGGAGGAGTATGTGATGACTGTCAGCACAACACACAGGGCCAATGGTGTGAGAACTGCAAACCCTTCTACTACAAGCACTCTCAGAGAGACATCAGAGACCCCAGGATCTGTGAGCGTAAGTATGTTTAAAGGGTTAGTTCACCCAAAAATGAATAAAAAAAAAACATTAATTACTCACCCTCATGTCATTCCAAACCCGTAAGACTTTCATACATCTTTGGAACACAGATGAAGATATTTTTAATGAAATCTGAACGATGTCTGTCCCTCCATAGACAGCTACGCAACTACCACTTTGACACTTCAAAAAGTTCATAAAGAAATCGTAAAACTAATCCATATGAATTGAGAGGTTTAGTCCAAATTTTCTGAAGAGACTCGATTGCTTTATATGATGAAGATTTGAAACAGAAACAGATTGAATTTACCCTTTTATTCACATATAAACATTCATCAACTCACATCAGTTGTGGTAAACAGAAGCTCAAGCATGTTTGCTTGACGTGTGAGAACCAATGAGGTTCATTCTCATGCGTTTCGCAGCGTGTTTGAGCTTCTGCAAGAGGTTTGTTCTTGTATGTTAAGCAGGTTCAGTCCAGCTTCTGTTTATGTTCGCTGATCAATGTATATATACTGTATGAATAAAAGTCTAAATTCAATGTTTATCATATAAAGTGATAGTGTCTCTTCAGAAAATTTGGACTAAACCGCTCAGTTCATATGGATTAGTTTTACCCTCTCTTTATATACTTTTTGAAGCGTCAAAGTGGTAGTCGCATTGCTGTCTATGGAGGGACAGAAAGCACTCAGATTTCATTTTAAAATATCTTCATTTGTGTTCTGAAGATGAACGAAAGTCTTACGGGTTTGGAATGACATGAAGGTGAGTAATTGATGACAGAATTTTCACTTTTGGGTGAACTAACCATTTAACGCTCTCAAAATGGAAACGTTTTGTTCTTATGCAGAAAGGAAGCTGTAAAGTGTTGTTATATGCATTACTTGAAGGAATGTTATGTGATGAATGCAGTTTAATAACTTAATTCAATTAAAATTCATTTAATTATTAATTAAATTAAATAGTGTATGTATTTGTGTTTAGCCTGTGACTGTGACCCACGTGGTTCTCGGAACGAAGGCTTATGTGACAGCGCTACGGATGTTTTAAGAGATATGATTGCTGGCCAATGTCGCTGCAAAGCTAATGTGGAGGGACAACGTTGTGACCACTGTAAAAAGGGACACTATGGCCTCAGCGACGACCCATTAGGCTGTCGGCGTGAGTAAATACACACACATATACTCAAACAAACAGCTTGTTTCATGTTCTTTCAAGACTTTGACCTCTGAAAGACTTCCTGTTTTCTGTAGTCAGTGTGTATGATCATATTTGTCTTTCTTTTGTGTGTGTTTGTGGTCCCAGCATGCAGCTGTAATCCTCTAGGCACACTCCAAACAGGAAGTCCTTGTGATATTCAGACAGGAAACTGTTACTGCAAACGTCTTGTGACTGGACGAAATTGCGACCAGTGTGTGGTAAGAGAGCATTATGAGTATGTGTGTTTTGGTTTTGTGTTTTTGTGCTTGTGTATAACAGTTTTCCCTTTCAGCCTCAGCACTGGGGTCTCAACAGTGATATGGACGGCTGTAAACCATGTGACTGTGACGTCGGTGGGGCTTTGAATAATATGTAAGTTACCTGTATCAGATTNGTATCAGATTTGTTTAAAAAAAAAAAAAAAGTAATTATTATTATAAATGTATTTATCCAGGCCAACATAAATATTCTTCCATAAACTTTGTTTGCTCTGTAGTTGTTCTCAGGAGACAGGGCAGTGTGCTTGTAAGGAGCATATGTTTGGTAGGCGTTGTGACCAAGTGCATTCTGGGTACTACTTCGCAGCACTGGATCACTACATTTATGAAGCTGAAGATGCTTCCTTTGGACCGGTAAGTTTCACTCAGGAACACAAAATGGTAACACTTTACAAAAGATTCATTAGTTAACATTAGTTAATGCATTAACTAACAATGAGCAATACATGTGTTATAGTATTTCTTTATCTTTAATATTAGTTAATGAAAATACAATTGTTAGTTCATGTTAGCTCAGGTCCATTAAACAATATTAGATACAACTTTTGATTTAAATAATGTGTTAGTAAATGCTGAAATTAGCATTAACTAAGAATAATAAATGCTTTAGAAGTATTTTTCATTGTTAGTTCATGTTAACAAATGTAGTTAACTAATGGTAACAAATGAAACCTTATTGTAAAGCCCATGTAACATGCATGAATTAACCCCGAAGCAGATCTACACAGGTGGAGCTGGGGAAGGAGGAGGGTTCTGAAAGCGCGCTGTAGACTGCTAACAGTACACAATGCCAAATATTTGAATGATTGAGCAGCAAGCTCATTGGCCACTGATGCAAAAGCAACCAATCAGCTGTGCTGTGTATATAATGATGTGATCGCTACCAAATGAGTTAAAGACCCATCAGCCTGCTTCGTCAGAGTTTCTTGCCAGAACTAGGTAATTCTGTCAAGACAACTCTAAGGATATTGGTATGGTAATTGAAATTGCATGGTAATTGATATGACAATGTTAATGTATTTGGTCTTGGCGGAATAGATCTGCTACTCTGCTGCTGCTGCAGAGCAAGTACCGAGACTTGCTACTGCCAATACATTCACAGACATTGCTGTGAGCATGTAAGACATGCTGCTGCTGCTGCACATATAACATACATGAATTAACTCCCCAATAAAGCAGGAAACAGAGAAAAGGGCAGAGCCTTCTTCAACACATACATCTAACAGATCATTACAGGCGTAAAGGCAAATCCAATTAAGCTGAAGAAGACTATTGATATACATTGTAAAGCACTTTTAACCCTACACAGTTAAAGGTGGGGTATCCATTTTTTCAACAATGCTGTTGGACATTGTTGATATTTGAAATCAACCCAAACAAACCCACCCCTCTCTTCATTGCTCCGCCTCCAAAACTCACTCTCCAATCCTAACCACCCTGCTCCGAGTCAGTCTTGAACCCTGGCCTGTCCGCTTCTAGCATGCGAGGCGAGTGCACTAACAATGACATTAAACACCGCATTCTCTAGCGGTCGTCAGTGTGCAGTGGTTTACCTGCACAACTCTCACAAAATGCTTCACGAAAAATAAAGCGCAGTTGATGAACGTATGACAAGGAAGCACAAAAAATTAACGCACAGTACATAAGAGTAAATACAAACAAGAGTTTGTTGTTAATCGCCAACAGCACAGCAGCTCCAGACAATCATGACACTCAAACCCAGTTTTCCTTCACATGAGAAGGAATCAAAGCAGCCTCCGCGTCTATTTTCAGGCCTTCCCGCTTAGCTTGGCTACCTTGCCGCCCGGCTTAACACTAGTGACCTAAGACTATGTGTGCCTTGGCTACCTTGCCGACCGGCTTAACACTAGTGATATAAGGCTATGTGTACCTTGGCTTGTTGACCGGATTGGCACTTGTGATCTAAGACTATGTGGGCCTTGGCTACCTTGCCGACCGGCTTGGCACTAGTGATCTAATGCTATGTGCGCCTTGGCTATCTTGCCGACCGGCTTAACACTAGTGATCTAAGTGTGCCTTGGCTACACTAGTGATCTATGTGTGCCTTGGCTACCTTGCCGACTGGCTTGGTACTAGTGGCCTAAGACTATGTACGCCTTGACTACCTTGCCGACCGGCTTGGCACTAGTGATCTAAGGCTATGTGTGCCTTGGCTACCTTGCCGACCGGCTTAACACTAGTGATCTAAGGCTACGTGGGCCTTGGCTACCTTGCCGACCGGCTTAACACTACTGATCTAAGGCTATGTGCGCCTTGGCTATCTTGCAGACCGGCTTAACACTAGTGATCTAAGGCTATGTGTGCCTTCGCTACCTTGCCAACTGGCTTGGCACTAGTGGCCTAAGACTATGTACGCCATGACTACCTTGCCGACTGGCTTGGCACTAGTGATCTAAGACTATGTGCCCCTTGGCTACCTTGCCAACAGGCTTAGCACTAGAAATGCATGCTGTGTGTTCTCATGAGCAATAGATATAATGTTGCAAGCTGAGAGATGGGAACCCAGCAACCACCTGAACAAGTATGATCAAATAGTCAGTTGATAATGATAACATAACCCTTATGTTTTATTTAATAATTAAAAACCAATAGGAGCGATAAAGAATGACTGGGCTGCATTGCATGTTAGCATAGCTAAGAAAACACAACCCTTGAATAACAATGTGTCATTTATGCAGCTAAACATGTAAACATGTATGTGAATGCTTATTTACTTTACCTTCTCATCCATGCTTAGACAGCATACTCACAGAAATACAAACAAAAAACCATTTGCTGCTGCATAGACAAAACTGCATAATGATCCAGCTATACTTGGACTCAACCAGATTATAAACAAACATGACACTTAGTATTAACTGTATTGATGGTTCTTTAATGTGAGCATCTGAATCAACCACACACATTTAGCATTGCTTATAAACATTGCTCTTGAAAATGATGAGTCATTGAATAATACTGCTAAATATGGTGGATGCCAATAAAGCGCAATTCTAATATCACCTTAACTGTTTTCATATCTGTGCTAAACAGCGTATAAAATAGCGGTAACAACAATAGACAGCTGCTGCATAAAACATGCAGTAAAACTGCTGCTTATATATGCTTCAGTGATACACTCATGCATCTGTTGACATGACGCCAGTTTAAAACTTGTAAAGATAGTTTCATTTAGGAATTGATAACCGGACCACACAAAAGCGCATATGTGGAATAAAAGATCATTTTTACTTATCTTAGATGTTGATTCAGATGACATCTGAAAGCGCGCTGTAGACTGCTAACGGCAAACAATGCCAAATATTTGAATGTTTGAGAAGCAAGCTCATTGGCCGCTGATGCAACTGCAACCAATCAGCTGTGCTGTGTAGATAATGATGTGATCGCTAGACCCATCAGCCTGCATTGTCAGCTTCTTGCCAAAACTGGGTAATTTTACAAACATATTGAATGTGACAGTTTACATAAGAATGGTTTTACGAAGTAATTGAATGTGACAATTTATGCAACAATGGTTTTACAAAAAAAAAATGTGATAGTTTACTTTAGAATGATTTTATGAACTGAATGCTAAATTTTACAAGAATAGTCTTATAAAGAAATGAAATGCAAAAATTTTACTTTTAATAGTTTTTCAAACAAATTAAATGTGTAATTTAAAGTATTTCATTTGACTAAATAATTGAAATAATTAACATAAAAAAGGTTTATACTAATTAAAGGCAAAAATGTACCTACAAGAAGATTCTATGAACAAATTGAGGACAACTATTTGTTGTTTGCTTTTATGAAAAAATTTAATTAGAAAATTTATGTAAAAATAGTTTTATGAAAGATATACACTGAAATTTGTTTTGCTCATGCTGCTGTTCTGATACCCAATGAGTGTTTGATTTCTTCACGTAACATGTAACAGAACCAAATTTATTGGTATGCGTTAATGCAGCATAACCTGATATTGCTGAGTTCAAAATATTCCTGGGTCAACATTTTTGTGGATCCTGGAACAACATTTAAATCAACCAATCAGATTTGAGGGACAAGTTTACAGATTATGTCAAGTTTAGGCTTAAAATCATGAATTGGTGCTTCTACATCAGTGTTATTCATCTATCATTTCCCTCTGATTTTTGGGATAACTTATGGGTAGGGTTAGGTTTAGGGGTAGGAATAGGGTTAAGACTACATTTTCAGACTAGAATGTTGTTCCAGGATCAACAAAATATGTTGACCCAGGAACACATCTAACTCAGCAATATCAGAACGTGCGTTAATGCAAGTCTCTATTGATTGAATGCAGGCAGTAAAAGTGGTTCAAAGACCACTACCTCTGGATCGTAAACCCACCTGGACGGGTACAGGATTTGTCAACGTACCAGAGGGTGAAACACTGAGATTCAATATTTACAATCTGCCACGATCTATGGAATACAACTTAATGATCCGCTATGAACCACTGGTAATAAACATGCATAAAGTATTCAATTTATAACTTACATTCATGGTCACAAACAAGCAAGAACATATGTTTGATGCATTTATTGTAGTTACCAGATGAATGGGAGCGGGTTGAAGTAAAGATAGAGCGGCCCAGAACCAGTTACACAACAGCACACTGCACTTCTACATACAATGATGAACAGTTAATCTCACTGCACCCTGGATCTAGGTAAGGTTGCATTAGCATGTGTGCAGTGTTTAGTTTTTTAATTCTGATCGTGTGTTTGTGTGTTTCAGATATGTAGTTCTGCCTAGTTCAGTGTGTTTGGAGAAGGGTCAGAACTACACAGTGAAAATTAGCTTCCCACAGTACTCATCATACAGCTATCACTCTTCGCCTCACACACTTGTTGATTCAGTAAGGTTATTTAATTTTCACTCGGAAATTGCTATTATATTTCAGAAATAATTACATAAACCACTGTTTGTTGCAATAATCATGGCTAATGACTTGAACCTTTACTTCTGACTTCTGTAGATAGTGCTTCTGCCAAAGGTGCAAGACCTGGAGCTATTTTCTGAGGGACCCCAGCAGCAAGAGGACTGGGAGATGTTCAAGAAATACAGATGTATGGAACGGAGCCAGAGTATTATTAAAATCCCCTTGACGGATATTTGCAGAGACTACATTTTCAGTGTGTCAGCACTACTACACAGTGGAGCTCTGGGTGAGACAGTGAGAAGAATAACAAATGTAGCAAATATTATTAAAACTAAGCAAGAAATAGTCTAAATAGCCTGAGAGGGCATACTTTATCATCAAAAGCAAGTGCTTACTTTTTGTCCTAAGGTTGCCAATCAAGCATATTTTTGCCGCCTGTCTGAATAAAGGCCAATTTTCTCTCAATTATTTATCACTGGCAGAGTGTAGGTGTGACCCACGAGGTTCTCTGAGCACAGTATGTGACGTTATTGGTGGGCAGTGTCAGTGTCGACCCAATGTTTCGGGCAAGATCTGTGACACCTGTTCCCCAGCCACATACCAGTTTGGACCCTCGGGATGTAGACGTATGTGAACATTACACACATATACACAAGTCAACAACACAACACCAACATATCCATTAGCATAGAATAACATTAACGCTGTATCTTTCTGATCACTTTCTCGTCAGCGTGTGACTGTAACCCGCTGGGCTCTCAGAACCTTTTCTGCCACCCCACCACGGGCCAGTGTTTATGTGTGCAAGGGGCATATGGACGCCAGTGTGGCAACTGTAAGCCCAACCATTGGGGCTTCCCTCAATGCAATCCCTGCTCCTGTAATGGGAACAGCGAACAGTGCCATCCGATTACGGGCGAGTGTCTGAACTGCAGGGGTCACACCACAGGCCGAAACTGTGAGAGGTAGGAGAGGATAACATATTGTTTAACAGGTCTGATATATATTATTTTACAGCATAATGCCATTTTGATGGCATAGGATTTTTTATACTACACTTAACTGTGTCTTTTTAAAACAAGAGTAAAGACCCGTTTTAACCCTTGATTATGAAAACCGGCTGCAGAGCAGAGTTAGCACCGGTTTTGTGGCTTTAACCCTGAGTTGCGGTGCCAAAGATACGCTATACAGCAGGCATGGGCAACTTCGGTCCTGAAGGGCCACTGTCCTGCAGAGTTTAGCTCCAACCCTAATCAAACGGACCTGAACAATCTAATCAGCGTCTTAGGATTACTAGAAAGCTACAGGCAGGTGAGTTTAATCATGGTTGGAGCTAAACCATGCAGGACAGTGGCCCTTCAGGACCGAAGTTGCCCATCCCTGCTATACAGTGTTAAAATATTATAGAGTGCAACATTCAGGTTCCGTAAAGTAAAAACTCCATTCATTTTCTTCATTAATTTTGAACGATAAGTTGTACACCTTTAAAGACAGACCTACAATAAAGTTATGAGGTTGTTAATCCATGGTATTTCAACTTATTTTTTAAAAATAATCGTTGCACATTGGAATTCCTGATAAAAACTACATTACCCATGATGCTGTACAAAAATGTACACCAATTAAAGAGTCGAAAAAGCAACACGTGCCAAAATAACTCCTAAACTCCACCCTCTCCCATGAAACACTGTGAATTTTGTATATGAGTCGATCAATCTTCACTCTCAAATACTTAAATGTTTGTATATATATGCATATTTTGCTATAAACTTTTGGCCCAAACCCAGAGTACTCCCCCCATCCTTGACTGGGATAGGAACCAGCCAAGACTGAGGTATTGGGGTGGTGGAAGGTTGCTGCAAAACTGTCATGGGATAGAGGTGAAGGACGGCAATATATACAAACGAGTGGTTGGATTACTTGAACGTGCTCCTCCCGAACTTTGTAAATAAACTTCATTAAGCACACAGTCTTGTACCTTTTGTCTTTTTGTCTGATTTTCAAAAACTTTTTCACATCAAATCAAATTTTGTAGGGTTGTGATCAACCTCGTAGCTGATTGGTTTGGTTCATGCATGGCTTATAACTCTGTAACAAAGACATTTTATATTCTGGAACCGCTGAAAAAGGGGGCGGGCACATATGCACTCTATAGTGGGTTGTTTTACAAGAGACAATCAATCATAAACTACCTCAGTGCTTAAATCATTAAATATTTACACACTTTGTGCTAAAACTTTTACGTTTGGTCTCCTTGTCGGAGGAAAATGGTGACAAAAAAATCAAACAGTGGTGGAATGATAAAGAAATACTATTTGTTGTTGTTGTTTCAAAAGAGATGTGGCAACATTTTCAAGACTGACAAGCAGTTATTAAAACAATTTTGATGTTCACTGTGTGCTGTTTATTTCAATCGCTGTAGAATTAACCAGAATCCCTAGGCCATGTAGTGCAGCCCGGCCTCTAGGCTCAGTGCTTGGTGCTGCTCTGCCTCCGAGCTCAGTGGTCCCCATGGTGCAGCTCTGCCTCTGGGCTCAATGGGCTCCATCGTGTAGCTGCGGTTCTGGTGCTCAATGAGCTTTCTGAGAAGTCAGTTATTTAAAATGTATCCTCGTGGTGCATTTACAGTGCTATGAAATATTTATAAATGCTGTTGTACTTATTTTATCTTACATATCTTATAGATAGACATAATTGTTTATATTGAAAGTTTATTGCAATGAAAAAATATTTCCATCATTAAATGTATACAAATCACTCTAAAATGTGGAAATATCCCTCTGGAAAACATTCCAGCACTGACTTGATGTTTAGTGTTTTTTGTGTGTGTGTGTGTGTGTGTGTGTGTTCTTGTTTATATAAAAACCTGAGATCACCTACATCGTGGGGCCCAGCCAGCGGTCCCCATGAGGGAAATGGATTAATAAACATACTAAATGATGTTTTTTTGAAAATGTAAAAATGCAGAATGTTTCCTGTGATGGTTAGGTTTAGGGATAGGGGTAGTGTAGGGGGATAGAAAATACAATTTGTACAGTATAAAAACCATTACGCCTATGGAGAGTCCCCACTAAGATAGCAAAACAAACCTGTGTGTGTGTGTGCGTTTATATCAGGATGAATAATTTTTTTAATAATTAATTGAGTAATCCTTGTTCATTTTATTAATTTTAAGTTTAAAAATTCATTTATTAATTATAATTGTTTTTGAAGCATTTAACTAAGTGGATTTAGCCAGAAAAACATCATATTAAGTAACATTTGGTAGTGATTGTTGACTTTAATTACATTTATGTATTTGGCTGATATTTTATCCAAAATTACATTGGAATTTTTTAGTTCATGCATTCCTTGGGAATTGAATCTGTGACACTGGGGTTGCTCTACTTTTTTTTAATGAAACACTAAACACTTAATAAAAACACTTGTGTTTCCTGCAACCCTCTGTTCCAGGTGTGAAAATGGTTATCACCGTAACAGATTGTTGGGCTTCAGAGAGCCGTGTCGCCCTTGTATGTGCCCTAACGGACCTGGAAGCGGAATGCAGTTTGCTGAGAGCTGTTACCAAAACCCCCTCTCTCTTCAAATGGTCTGTGTCTGCAACTCAGGCTACAAAGGTAAATGCATCAGTTGGAGAAATGAACAGAAAAGATTTTCTTAAATTTCTCACATAAAACAATTCTCACTCCTACTCCACCTTCTAGGACCTAAATGTGAGGAATGTGCCTCTGGTTATTATGGTAACCCTCAGGTACCAGGGGGGCGATGCCAACCTTGTCAGTGTAACGGAAATATTAACATGCAGGACCCTGAATCATGCGACGCCCGCACCGGTGCCTGTCTCAATTGCCTGTTTCACACTGATGGCAATGCGTGCCAGTACTGTAGACGTGGTTATTATGGAGACGCCCGTACACAGAACTGCAGGAGTGAGTATGCAGTGTAAACAAGCATTACTATGCTGCATTTGATTGGCTGCATGTGTGTGCATGCAGTGTGTGTGTTTGTGTTTAAAAATCTATCCATTCTTCCATTCTCTTTTTAGTATGTGGTATACGCTTGTTGTCCTTTCCTTCATGATGCCCTTTCTTCTGCAAAACACAAACGCAGATATTTTTGAAGAATGTTTTTGTCCTTATAATGAAAGTCAATGGGGTCCAAAATTGGAACCATCTGACTTGAGTTTGTGTTGCCTCTAAGCAACATAGTGTTACACTTCACATATGCATTTATTAATTTTATTTTTATTTTTTTTAAATAACCATTTTTTTGTATCATTTTGTCTTCAGGTTGTATGTGCCATCTTGTGGGAAGTTCCAGGCACAGCTGTGTTGATGGCGTGTGTGAGTGTGACAGGAATAGCGGGCAGTGCCCATGTCTGCCTGGTGTGGAGGGTCAGCACTGTGACCGCTGTGCTCCCAACACATGGAACATCAACAGTGGCAAAGGATGTCAACCTTGCCAGTGCCACCCAGAACACTCGTACAGTTCTTCCTGCGACCTGGTATATACACAAACACCTACATACGTATCACAAGTTGACAGAATCAATCATAAGTAAACTGAATCACAAGTTGAATTATCCACTTGTCTCAGCTGTCAGGTCAGTGTTCCTGTAAGCCTGGTTTTGGAGGCAGGACGTGTGAGGAGTGCAGAGAACTGTTCTGGGGAAATCCTGAGGTCCAGTGCCACGGTAAGTCTGCATTGCGTCATCGAAACTTCCATGAGCTTTGGTTAATGTAATAATTTGTTGAGTAGCACAATTTCACCCTCAATTTCGTAGTGCATGTCTACTACCTCAATAGCAGAGTTTTCTACAACAAATTTTTATGCTAATTTTGGTACAGTGCATAAAAATGAATGGATAGAAACACCAAGATTAAATAAATATTCCAAAATAAAATCCCCAAAATCTACAACTTTCCTTTTCATTTCTATTTTGATTCTGTTTCTCAGGAAATGTTTTCTTGAACGCATGATATATAAATCGAGGGAACGAAGTAGTAAATCATGCGCATGTTTTAGTAAATCGAGGGAACAAAATAGTAAATCGTGCACACATTTTAGTAAATTGAGGGAACAAAATAGTAATTGTGCGCATGTTTTAGTAAATCGAGGGATCAAATAGTACAAACCCGATTCCAAAAAAGTTGGGACACTGTACAAATTGTGAATAAAAACAGAATGCAGAATGCAGGAGACAAGTTGCTCAAGTTTAGGAATAGGAATGTTGTCCCATTCTTGTCTAATACAGGCTTCTAGTTGCTCAACTGTCTTAGGTCTTCTTTGTCGCATCTTCCTCTTTATGATGCGCCAAATGTTTTCTATGGGTGAAAGATCTGGACTGCAGGCTGGCCATTTCAGTACCCGGATCCTTCTACGCAGCCATGATGTTGTAATTGATGCAGTATGTGGTCTGGCATTGTCATGTTGGAAAATGCAGGGTCTTCCCTGAAAGAGACGACGTCTGGATGGGAGCATATGTTGTTCTAGAACTTGGATATACCTTTCAGCATTGATGGTCCCTTTCCAGATGTGTAAGCTGCCCATGCCACACGCACTCATGCAACCCCATACCATCAGAGATGCAGGCTTCTGAACTGAGTGCTGCTAACAACGTGGGTAGTCCTTGTCCTCTTTAGTCGGGATGACATGGCGTCCCAGTTTTCCAAAAAGAACTTCAAATTTTGATTCTTCTGACCACAGAACAGTTTTCCACTTTGCCACAGTCCATTTTAAATGAGCCTTGGAGCAGAGAAAACGCCTGCGCTTCTGGATCATGTTTAGATATGGCTTCTTTTTTGACCTATAGAGTTTTAGCCGGCAACGGCGAATGGCACGGTGGATTGTGTTCACTGACAATGTTTTCTGGAAGTATTCCTGAGCCCATGTTGTGATTACCATTACAGTAGCATTCCTGTATGTGATGCAGTGCAGTCTAAGGGCCCGAAGATCACGGGCATCCAGTATGGTTTTCCGGCCTTGACCCTTACGCACAGAGATTGTTCCAGATTCTTTGAATCTTTGGATGATATTATGCACTGTAGATGATGATAACTTCAAACTCTTTGCAATTTTTCTCTGAGAAACTCCTTTCTGATATTGCTCCACTATTTTTCGCCGCAGTATTGGGGGAATTGGTGATCCTCTGCCCATCTTGACTTCTGAGAGACACTGGCACTCTGAGAGGCTCTTTTGATACCCAATCATGTTGCCAATTGACCTAATAAGTTGCAAATTGGTCCTCCAGCTGTTCCTTATATGTACATTTAATTTTTCCAGCCTCTTATTGCTACCTGTCCCAACTTTTTTGGAATGTGTAGCTCTCATGAAATCCAAAATGAGCCAATATTTGGCATGACATTTCAAAATGTCTCACTTTCAACATTTGATATGTTATCTATATTCTATTGTGAATAAAATATAAGTTTATGAGATTTGTAAATTATTGCATTCCTTTTTTATTCACAATTTGTACAGTGTCACAACTTTTTTGGAATCGGGTTTGTAAATCAGGCACATGTTTTAGTAAATCGAAGGGAACTAAATAGTAAATCGTGCACATTTGAGTAAATCGAGGGAACTAAATAGTAATCATGCGCACGTTTTAGTAAATTGAGGGAAGAAAATAGTAATCCTGTGCACGTTTCAAGGGGACGAAATAGTAAATCGTGTGCACGTTTTAGTAAATCGAGGGAACAAAATAGTAATCGTGCGCACGTTTTACTAAATCGAGGGAACGAAATAGGAATCATGAACGCACGTTTTAGTAAATCGATGGAACGAAATAGTAAATCGTGCGCACGTTTTAGTAAATCGAGGGATCAAATAGTAAATCAGGCACATTTTATTAAATCGAGGAAACTAAATAGTAAATCATGCTCACATTTTAGTAAATTGAGGGATCGAAATATTAAATCATGTGCACATTTTAGTAAATCAAGGGAACGAAATAGTAGTAGGGCGCATGGTTTAGTAAATCGAGGGAATGAAATAGTACATATTGCGCACGTTTTAGTAAATCGAGGGAACGAAATAGTAAATTGTGCGCACATTTTTGTAAATCGAGGGAACGAAATAGTAAATCGTGCGCATATCTTAGTAAACCAAGGGAATGAAATAGTAAATAGTGTGCATGTTTAGTAAATCGAGGGAACGAAATATTAAATTGTGCACACATTTCAATAAATTGAGGGATCGAAATATTAAATCATGTGCACATTTTAGTAAATCGAGGGATCGAAATATTAAATCATGTGCACATTTTAGTAAATTGAGGGAACGAAATAGTAAATCGTGTGCTCGTTTTAGTAAATCGAAGGAATGAAATAGGAATCGTGCACACGTTTTTGTAAATCGAGGGAACGAAATAGTAATCGTGTTAAAATGACCTAAAGTGAAGATGTCAGACCAGATTTAACCAATTAATACATTTAACAAAGTAGAAATAAGATCTAATCTATGCCTGATATCTGTGAAAAAAAATTCAACAGTTGACAGTATAAATGCGGCCTATAGAGTAACCACACACAAATACAAACTAACACACTCTCATGCCAGCAGTTGATTTTCTGTGAGAAATTCTCAGTATTTCTTATTCTTCCATCTGCTTTACTCAAATACATGTTAGCATCCAAAGACTTGGATGGAATCCTTCGATACAAGGTTAAAATTTTACCAGACAATATTTCTGTGGTACGCTGACTAAGTTTTTCCTTATGAGACTGGGCTGCTACAAACAAACATATGCACACAGTGTAAATAAACTCCCAGAATGTTTGGAAACTGGTTGGAAAGTATATGCATAAGTGTTTATTTGTGTCAGTGTGATTCATTCGATTCTCTCTGATATTCTACAGTTTATTTGAATAAGGGTCTGATTTTACTTTAAGTATGAGTGTGTGTGATTGTACTTGTTGAACTACAACCAAACATACACTATCTCTCTTTATCTCTTTCCCTGCTTTTTATCTTTCTAGTGCATTAAAGTAAGCACTTATGTGAAACATCATATGCTTTAAGTGAATTTAAATGGTTTGGGAATTACTGTATTTACATGCACAATCTTTGAATCGGCCGAATAAATACCTTTGTTCTTTTGGCAGAGAAAGGTCCTAAACAGTTTAGATGAAATCTGAAATGCCTAAAACTAAACGTTTTTGTTTCGAGGTCAAGAGCCAAGAAAAAAAATCCAGTATAGAAATACACAAGCTCTCATCATCCCAAAATGAAAAAAATAATTTCCCATAATTCCCATAATGTTCCAAAGCAATCCTCTGCACACAACTGTTATGAACTAAAAAAATACTAAAATATATTTCTTAAAATGTAAAAAATACATTTGAAGAAACCAGCTGTTTTTCCTGTTTTTCCACCTAGTATATCATGCGTGGCAATAAACAGATGTTTTCTCACACATTACAGCACACACACACGCATACAAGAATTCACTGTTCCTTCCAGCACTTGCATCCAAGATTTTAAATCATATGAAGAATTTTGGCATCATTTCATTTTTTAAATCATTTGTGCATATTTGTGTTCCAGCATGTGACTGTGACCCACGAGGCATTGCTACTCAACAGTGTAATAAGCTGTCTGGCGAGTGTGTCTGCGTAGAGGGCGTGGCCGGGCGAAGGTGTGACTCATGTGGGCGTGGCTATTTGGGGACCTTTCCTGATTGTGAGGTGTGTCATCAGTGTTTCCGCGAATGGGATGTTAATGTGGGAGAGCTGACCAATGACACACAGAGGCTGATGAATACAGTAGAGGAAATGGTAGAGACCGGCGTGGCTTCACCCTATAAAGACATCATATCGAGTCTGGAGGTTGAAACCAGACAGCTCAGAGAGATACTGGAAGATGACAAGGTTCAACAAACTCTCTCACACACACAGAGGATGCTGCAGCAAGCTAAGTATGTATAACACATCCACACACATATCGCTCCATTGTTTTCCTTTTTATATACCCTCTTCTATCTTTTAAAGTGAATTTATTCACCCTGATGTCATTACTAATGCATACGATTGTCTTTCTTCTCTGAGTGCAACAGTCTAGTTTCAGAAGTAAAAATCCCATTAATTTTCTCCACAGGTGAATTGATTTTTAACAATAACTTGTACAATGTTAAAGGATTAGTCCACTTTCAAATAAAATTTCCTGATAATTTACTCACCCCCATGTCATCCAAGATGTTCATGTCTTTCTTTCTTCAGTCGAAAAGAAATTAAGGTTTTTGATGAAAACATTTCAGGATTTTTCTCCATATAGTGGACTTCAGTGGAGCCCAAATAGTTGAAGGTGAAAATTACAGTTTCATTGCAGCTTCAAAACGTTCTACACGATCCCAGATGAGGAATAAGGGTCTTATTTAGAGAAACCATCACTCATTTTCTAAAAAAAAAAAAAAATTTTAACAATTAATACTCATCTTGAACTAGCTCTCTTCTTCTCTATTAGAATTCCGGCAGTGTAGACACTGCTAAGTATATTACTGCCCTCCACAGGTTAAAGTTTGAACTATTTGTTATATACTTGCACTATCATATTGTATATGACAATTTAGTTCAAACTTTGACCTGTGGAGGGCAGTAATACACTTAGCAGTGTCTACACTGCTGGAATTCAAATAGAGAAGAAGAAGAGAGCTAGTTCAAGATGAGAATTTATGGTTAAAATGTATTAAAAAATGTATTTATTTTTTTTTAGAAAATGAGCGATGGTTTGTCTAGATAAGACCCTTATTTCTCGTCTGGGATCGCTGTAAACTGTAATTTTGACCTTCAACCGTTTGGGCTCCATTGAAGTCCACTATATGGAGAAAAATCCTGGAATGTTTTCATCAAAAACCTTAATTTCTTTTTGACTGAAGAAAGAAAGACATAAACATCTTGGATGACAGGGGGGTGAGTAAATTATCAGGAAATTTTAATTTGAAAGTGAACTAATCCTTTAAAAATCTTTACACTGTAAATCCCGATAAGTTACAGTAACTCAAACCATTTGAGAAAACCGATTGCCTTAAACCATTGAAGTTTTAAAACCAATAAGTATGAGTACTGTAAACTCATATACATAAAGTTACAATCACTTAGATCTTAGTGTTGGTTTAGTCAATCATTAGAGTAAACTCAACTTAAAGATTTTTAAGTTTATTCCACTCATTCAGTTTGAATTCAGGTAACAAATCTAACTAAGTCTTTACAACTATATAGCTACTTAAACCATTTAAGGCAATCGGTTTCCTCAAAACATTTAAGTTAATCAAACTCAAAGTAATAAAGTTACATAAGAATAAGCAAAAACTAACATTGGTACAAAGCAATGATGACAGAACAGGAGATTCATGTATTATTGTTCATGTATTTATTTAATTAGCTTTTAGTTAATTAGTTATGAAAGCTATAAAAGCATAACCTACGCTATGCAAATGTAATTTCTCCGAAAACATTATTTAAAAGAGATTAGAAACCATGGAATAAGTTCAAATTTCTTTTAAGTATGTTGTGGCGTAAGCTACAATATTAAATGAATTTCTGTAACTTAAATCATTAGAGTTTAAAATAGTATATTATTTATAGTAACTTAATCAGATTGAGTTCTGCTTAATATAATTAGTTTTTGAGTTCACATAACATATATTTGTTCATTTGGATTAACTTTTTAAAAATTTTAAGTAAAATTAACTTATTTCATTTAGCGAGTTATATACATCTCTGTTAAAGGAGATGTTTTGTAGAATGTTCACGCTGCTCTTTTCCATATAGTGTATGGAATTTATGGTGACAGCATCATAAAAGCCATCGTTTTAGGTCATACGACATGACATTATTAAAAAAATATTGTCAAATACAAATATTTTTAACCAAAAATAAAGGCTTGAGTGTTTAACCTGGATCACCTTAGTGCTATGACAGTGTTAAAAAATCTAAAATTAAAAACAAATAAGATTATTAAAGAATATTATTCTAATATTATTTTTATTATTAGTAACAGTAATAACTAAATATATTTTATCAATATGTTGATATTAATTAATATTTTTTATTCATTATTTATTGTTATTTTAATTATTTAATCAATATTTTATAATTATCCTGCATGTCTGACATTTAAGAATAGTCCAGTTTTTAAAAATACATCTTGAAATCCATTTCTTTTCTAGCTATTTTTCAATGCAAGAATGTATCTTATGTAAACACACCCCAACTAGTCAATTTTAAAATATATATAGTTTTGCACATACTTAATTGATTTGCACTCCAAAAAAAACTAAACAAAAAAACAAACAAACAAAAAAAAGTCCCTGTCATGGACCAAAATGATATCTGAGTCTGCTTTCAAGACCAGTAACAGTGTGAATGCTAACACTGTTTACTGATACACTTTCAATTTCTGTCTCCTGATCTTAGTGAGACAGCATCAGTTCTGCGAAAGTCTATGGACCGATCTGAAACAGATCTGGAGAAGGTATCTGCTGACAATCAACAGGCCGTGGACAACCTGGAAAGTCTGACAAAGGAGGCCCAAAACCTTCAAGAGATATCCTCTGACAAACAGCAGCAGGTTCTGAACATTAAACATTCAGACCCCAGAGGTGAGATGAGCACACAAACATACTGGTTTAAATTCAACACACATATGGTGTGTCTGAAGTGTGTGGTGATCATCTCCTGTAGGTGCGGCGGACGGCATCAGAGAGTATTACAGGGAATCTGGTGTGGCGGAGTTTCGTGTCAATCAAGCCGTCTCTAAACCGGGAAGTATGGTCAAAGAGTCTGCCTGGCTGCGGAAAGCTGCAGAAGCCAAACTAGACGCCACAGAGAAAGAATTTAACCTGAAACATCAGCTGCATATACAGAGGCTGGACAACATTGGATCTGAACTGGACTCCTCAGACCTTTCACGACTAAGCCGTCGGGTAACAAAACTACATTTAAAAAAAAAAACAAGTAGTCAGTGGGTTATTTGAATGGCTAATCAGTTATGCCAGTGGTTCTCAAAGTGTGGCGCACAGGTACTGGGTTGAGTGTGTGAATGCCGGATGGCTCTGCCTTTTATGAAGCAGCACTGAATGGCAGTTAGTTGTTGTTAACAACACTAATCTAATTAGTTAGCATTTAGGAGCTCATGTTAGCATGTTAGTGGCTTGCTAATCAGTTCTCAGAAACAACTTTTCTGAGAACTTTTGAGAAATATTTGTCAAAATCCAACAATGTGCTCATTATTTTAATGTATGAAAGCTATATTTTCATGGGTTATAATATCAGATGTGTAAATGTGTGTGTGTAGGTGTGCGGAGGGGTGTCAGGTCTTGATGGTTGCGGTGACTGTGGTGGTCTAGGCTGTGTGAGCGAGGATGGCGTGTCCCAGTGTGGTGGAGAAGGATGTCAGACTATTGTGACCCAATCTCAAGAGGCCTTGAACAAAGCCAAAAACTTAGACCAAGAGGTCCTGCACTCTTTAAAAGAAGTGGACAAGCTAAACAAGATGGTAGGTATTCACAACAATAGTAATGACCATAACTTTAAAATTAATTTAAAATGAACCAAAATTAATTTATTTAAAGTCATGTATATATACATATTACCATTCAAAAGTTTTGGGTCAGTAAGATTTTTTTTTTGTTGCAAGAAATTAGTACTTTTATTCAGCAAGGACACATTAAATTGATCAAAAGTGACAGACTTTTACATTGTTACAAAAAATAAGTCACAAATAAATGCTGTTCTTTTGAACTTTGTATTCATTAAAAAATCCTGAAATAAATGCATCACAGTTTTCGCAAAAAACTGTTTTCAACATTGATAATAACAAGAAATGTTTCTTGAGAATCAAATCAACATATTTGATTTCTTAAGGATTATATGACACTGAATACTGGAGTAATGATGCTGAAAATTCAGTTTTTTACTACGATAAGTGTGTTTATTGTGTGTTTGTTGTCTGGTAGGTGTTAGATGCTCGAGGACGTGCGGATGAGGCTAAGATTAGTGCTCAGGGAGTGTTACTGAGAGCCAATCAGAGCAAAGCACGAGTGGAACAGACCAATGAGGAGCTCAGAGACCTCATTCAGCAAATACGAGACTTCCTCACAAGTATGCAATGTTACATTTAGTAAACACTCACACATTAGTTGTGTTCAGAATACTAACAATCTTTTATTCAAAACAAATGTATATTTAGATCTGCATGAAATGTATGCCTTTTTGTTCCAAATAGACCACATGATATACAGTATATACTATTGCTTATGGGCTATAGGAACATGGTATATATCATATATAAAATGATTATTATGTGATGTCGCAAATAAAGTGGAAATCTAAATATTGATGTTAAAAACTTCTGATTGTCTGTGTAGACGAAACCGATCCAAAGCGTATAGAAGAAGTAGCTGATGAGGTGATGAAATTGAGTTTGCCAGTGTCTTCTGGAGCGCTAAAGAACATGACCTCAGAGATCCGAGAACATGTGGCCAGACTGACCAGCGTGGATGATATTCTGACCCAGACGGCAGACAAGGCCCGCACTGCAGAGAGACTCCTGCAACAAGCACAGGCTGCCAAGTGAGGAAACACACACACACCTGTGAACTTTTGACATTTCAAAATAAACTCACTAGTTTATTTATGCCCACTAACAATGTCCAACATTGGACACAAAGCAGGTTCTCAACCTTTTTGACTTTTTCTTCGAGAAAACAGCCCTCGGAGGCCCGCCTATCTAATCTGAAATGTACCTCTGGTACTTCTGCAATAAAAATAATAATAATAAATTGAATAAAATAAAAACAAAATATGATGTCTACGGAGCCGCACACGTGACATTTAGGGGAAAAAAATATGTATGTCGTGGCCACAAATTAACTAAAACAAGAGAACAAATTCCTAATTCATAGCCACGATATATATATTTTTGTCCGCATGTGCGAGGTTTATCTTCTTTTTTTAGCATTTTAATTAAAATTGTTAATATAACTAAATTTAAATAATTGTAAGGCTTACTGGAGCCCCCTATAAGTTTGAAGAGCTCGCTAGTGGCCCCGGGTTGAGAACCACTAATATAAATGCATCACTGGAGAACTGACCGTTCACAAAGACCCACCCCCTTTAGTTACTGTTGCTATGTCCGACAAGCCATGCTGATCTCTCGCCACACATCATGTTCTCACGCAGTGAAAAATAAATCTCGGAGCAAAGAGGACACTGACAACGCGTCGACAAACAAGACAGAGCAGGTTACTTTTGATATGAAACAAAGTCTCAAATTTCAAATTTTGTCATTTTTGAAGAAATTTAAACAATAAATACCATTTTGTGGCTCTTTAATGTGTCGTGACAGATCGCTGTAGCGCCTCAGCTCAAACGGCTGGTGAACCAATCATCTCTTCCTACTAGTTCATTTATAGCATCAAATAAACATGAATGAACATCAGAAGGAATGTTGTTCCAATCGCAGAAAGACGTCAGTACACAACATTTTTCAAGTTCAAACGTTATCCTACGTTAATCTGCTAACTCCCCTGACTGCTTTGTTGGACAAAATGGCGGATTTGGCATTATGATTGGTTAGATCGCCTGTCAATCAAACCCCCGGCGAAGGTTCAAGATTTGTTTTTATTTCTCACAGCATGTGTCTCATTTTTCATCTCAAGCTTGCGCTTCATTGGCACTGTTGTCTAGTTAGTAACCAAGTACACTAATTTAGCTTTTTTGTGGCAAAATTTTTGGTTGTGGCGCCACAACTAAGGGATTGTCATTATTTGTGTAAAAATTATATAAATGATTTTCACACAGTGAATATTAAAATCAGTTTATAATGCACTTTGTTTAAATTATCATAGTTTTAAAAAATGTTATAATTGGGTCTGGTGCAGGGCAAAAATATTAAATCTGAGCATAAAAGGCATTTAAAAAGTAAAAAGTAAGGTAAAAATTTAGTTTATGTAAAAAAGTTTTAATGTGACCTTCAAAAACAAAGAAAATTAGAATCTGTCACCTGTACTGTAATAAAATCGACCCATGTAATAAAAAAGGCCCATAGTGGAAGAAATAAACATAAAAACACCCTCCTTTATTACATCACCCTGTGTGTTTTGTGTGTGTATCACAGTGAGAGAGCTACAGCACTGAAACAGACCTCTGATGAGGTGAAGGAAACTCTAGAGGATACTGAGCGCGCTCAGACTGCTGCCAGCGAAAAACTGAAAGAGGTCAAGAGTGACATAAACCAAACAAAAGAACAAAATACTGCTGTGAGTATATATATCTTAAAAATCCTGATGTGGCCTTTAAACATTATCAGTTTTTTCTTAATTTATTGATTCTTTTTAATGAAATCTTCCTGTGTCTACAGGTACAATCAAAAACTGAAGTGACGGAGTTCAAACTGAGTAGCAGCACAGGAAGATTTTTGGATCTTGAGAGAGAGGTCAACAAACTCCAACAGAAAACTCAAGAAACGTCCAGAAGTGCAGATCAAACTCAGAAACAAACTGACTATATCAAAGAGGAAATTGA
Source organism: Anabarilius grahami (assembly GCA_003731715.1). Classification (NCBI taxonomy): domain Eukaryota; kingdom Metazoa; phylum Chordata; class Actinopteri; order Cypriniformes; family Xenocyprididae; genus Anabarilius; species Anabarilius grahami. The sequence goes on along the minus strand of RJVU01022182.1, from coordinate 1,238,129 downwards.
GCACACCGCACAGGTAACTTACTGCCTTTTAACTTTTTATTAATTCAAAAATACATTCGAAGGAAATTTACACATATGATGACTTGAATACTGTACTATTTTTTGGATTTTTTATATTGTTTTGGGGGGCTTAAATTC
>RJVU01022182.1:1188442-1217791 GCA_003731715.1 Anabarilius grahami | reverse complement strand
TAAATGTAACAGAGTAATGTAAGTGAACTTTTATTTATTTTTATTTTTTGTGTGTAATTACGCCTTTGAACGATTACACAATTGTGGTATCCGTAATTGTAATCACGATTATAAATTCGATTAATTGACATTTTTTTAAAAAAAAGTATGTTCTGCATGGTATGAATGTGTTTATTATGAATGTAACAGACATACTACATTCCTCAGGTTGTCACTGTCATGTGACCAACAGCGCAAGTTGTGCCGCTTCACTGTAAATTTACAAATCCTCTCACATGGTCTTATGGGATAGTAAAGTGTCTATCGAATGTGAATTCAGTATCTTGCCGGAAGTTAGTAGTAAGTCATCCAGTTTTATTAATTAATAATGAATGAATGAGATGAATTTGGAACTACTCTTTTCATGTACTGTTTTTTGCCTACTATATAAGGAAGTATGCATAATATAGATGCAGCCTCTGTTTGATTTTGCATCCAGTTAGCAAAGATAACAACAGAAAGACATGTTGTATATTTGTCATATGCCATTATTAGTAATATTTTGCATCCCCCAATTTTGGTTGCACTTTTACACAAGTGCAATATGACATAACATACCTAGGGAAAGGGATTGTATTCATATAGTAGCTAGGCGCAAAGTCCATAAAATAATTCCCACAAACAAAAATCCTAAAAGAGATGTATTCACTCGCTCTCTTTCTTCTTTTTCAAATCCCCTGAGTAGGAGATTGATTCTCTCTTTAACTTCATTGGGAATGAGGCACACACCAGGCGACTGACGAGAGAGAGCTGTGCAGCTGTGTTAGCGCGTGTGTGTTGGCTAAGCTCTAATCCAGTCAAAAGAGCCCTGCTTTAGAGGTAATGTGATAAAACCAACAGCAAACCACACACACAAACAGCTCAAATCCCTTTTCCAAGCAAAGTGCACCAAGCAAAAACCTGGTTTTATATCTGCTTGTATTAAGTACTAGGAAAGTGTGAAATTCAAAAAGTTCTCAATTGAAACGTCTGTCTATATGGCCAACTGCATTTCTTGGTTTCTTGGCTTTGTTCTCAAACTCTGGAATGTTCCACAAGAAACAGTTATGCTGTAATGAGGAAGTCACAAAAAAACAAAGCTTTCTAGAAGTTCACTCTAGGGTAACAGGAAGAAACATTACTAACGGAATACATGCCATGTTACACTGAAATCAATCATTTTCAAGTAGTCTGAAGTCTGAACGAGTCAAACTGATTTGCAGATTGATGTTTTATAAACATCAGTCACTAGTCTTTAACCAAAGTAGCCCATTTCAGCATAATGTTTATCCGACTTTCCTCGATACATACTTATTGGTATTTATATGCACACTAAAATAACAGAATAGCATCGTCTGGTGTTTAGAAATCAAAAGTATCTATGCTACTTCCTATGGCTGGGTGATATGGGCAAAAAGTCATATCTCTGTATTTTTTGGCGATATATGGTATATATCTCTCAGTATTTTCTACGTTTCTATTTGCATTTAAAAAAAAAAATCTGTATTTCTTTAAAAAAAAAAATAACATCCTACATAATGTTGTACTACAAACAATGTTTATATTGAAGGCTGTTAAAACAAAAATAGGGAATGTAACCATGTAGTCTGTTATATATGTGCAAAAAAGGGAAAATTACATTGTAACATTACAATCTAAAAGGAAAAATAATGCTTTTTAAAGCAGAAGTTAAATTAATGGAAATCTATGAAGTTTAGAGGAGATTCGCTAGCAGAAGGCTCATCCACTCCAGACAGCAAAATGGAAATATTTGCATGACTTTCTAACATTTACAGATTGAGAATATACTTGTGAAATGTTGAGGAAAACACCACATCTCAAACACATTAAAGAGCACGAGTATCTGTCAGCAAATGTGTCTGTCAGTCTCGAAGCATCTGACGAAGCAAGCCATATTAAACTGTACGTGTTAACTATATATCTTAGTCTTACTAGTTTTAAAGCCCTAAGCATGTCATGTTTATGACAATGTGTATTACGCATTTTCCCCGCAGCAGCTCACTCTGCGTCCACCGCTATTTTTCAGATGCGCTCGTATCAAACTATAATCGATATAAACGGTATTGCCTCCTTCCGTATCGTATATTAAAAATATATCGATATATCGTACGAACTCGATATACCGCCCAGCCCTACTACTTCCTCTGTATTACTACACCACTGCTGAGTGGGATGAGTATCTGAGAACTGAATAGGTGCTGTTGACAGGTAAATGTGGGTGTTTGTTTATTGGGTTAATGTATTAAAATTTCTGAGGACAAAAAAAAACAACTACAAAATGAGCTGCTCAGTTTCAATAAAATGACTTACAGAAACTTCAAGAGGTCATATGACTATTTTTGGCTACATTTTGGCTCACTTAGTGCCCCAAGCAAGATAAGACATGACCAAAGTAAAAAAAATAAATAAATAAATAAATCTCAACCTGCCAGAGTTTTTTTTTTACAAAGTAAAAGTAAACTTCGTTCAGTGATCATCATGAATTTTTAATTGTACACAAAACAGCTGCGTTAACTTTTTGCCTTACACCCATTAGTGTGCAAAAAATATATTGGAAGCAAAACTGAAAAGCTACTTGGCTAAAAAAAATAAAAAAATAAAAATAAAAATCGTGCCCCCTCAGTTTAAATGTATCTAAAGCAAGTTTTTCTCTTTTATATCAAAACGTCAAATAAACTGATTTTATAAAATAAAATAATAAACCCCTTTAAAAACACCACTGACTAGATGTACCAGTTCTTGCACAGATCTTACATTTATAGAAATTTTAATTTAAAGTATATTTAATAAAATCTGAGGAATGAGGAACTTAGACTATCAAAAAAGAAATATCAAACAGTATGACTCCCACCCACATGCAGTGCTGTAAACTATCACACTGGTTAATGAGGTCAGCTCATCTAATCTCATATCAAAAATATAAAGATCAGACACTGAATTCCACAAGGTTTCTCATGCTCATATAAATGAAAGATATTATTTTAGCTGCCTTTGACTGTACAATTACAGTCTCAGCAGAATAAACTGTAAATACCAAAAACTAAGCTTTCTGTGACAAGAAATAACTGTGCCTTAAACATGTTTAATCACAAACACATTACGAGCCATCCGTTATCACACTGTTGTTACTTTTAACAAGCATATCTGCACTAAGTCACACATAAATACTCGGGTGTGTCCAGCATGCAGGTCCTGCAGAAACCTGCTCTGTCTGCTTGTCATGTGACTAAGTACACAGAAATTCAAGGGCCAGGGGGCAAAAACATGTAGACTGAATTCCACTACTTTAAACTGTACCCACTCATAAACGGAAACTGTTCATACATGCACAGTTACAAAGCAACAATAAATTAAGTCTCAATCATAAGTTCAGGAGGAGCCTAATCATTCAGTCATGCCAATCATCTTTTTGCTGTCCCAGTGACAGTTCTTTTGCTATCCCTCCACCTCCCCATCTCTTCCTCTATTCCATTCTTTCATTTGTTTTTGTGGAGTCCCACCACATTCAAAACTTTGCCTTTTCATAAAAATGTGAAATTAAATCAACATAAAAAAAAATTTCACTGGTGGTTACATCACATCCTTGTATGTATTGTGTCACATGACCACAAAGAGAGTTTAAAGGCTATATCGCACATACAATATTAGCAAGCACTTTAATAACACATCTACACTCATAAAATCAATTCACACAAGACATAAGATGCGTCCCAATTCACTTACCTATGCACTATTTTGAGACTTTTTTTTTGTATAAATAGTGCAAGTAGTGTGTTCACACTAGGGATGTCAATGTACACAAATTCCCATGATTGATTGTCGTTTAAATTAACAATCAATTAATCAATTATCTACTGCAGTGGCTTATAGTCAACAGCATGACAGGGTGTGCAAATGCCATGTTCCTCACCAAATGAATGAGAAGAGTTTTTAATCTAAATAAAAGGGCTAGTAGGATTGTAAAATGAGTTGATGTGATTGATCATTTATTAAATTACTTATTTAATAATCAAATATAACGACTAATACAACGTATCACCAACGCCGCTTCCGATGCGTGCTTGTCAATGTTATTACAGTATGTCCTGTTGGACACACTGTTCCTGGAACAACGTGCTTAAAACGGCAACTAAACCCAATGAATTCACAACGATTTACTAAAATAGTGTTCTCATTAATGTTATGTAATATGACAGTCCCAATCATATAGTTATTATTAGTCGTGCATTGCTGTTTGAACACCGGTGAACCGGAGCACTTTGCTAGCGCGTTATTTAACTCAAAGAAATGCATCCTATATGAGATTAATCAGATATATACAAAATAAACATAATATTACAAGTTATAAAACGGTTAGTTCCTGTCCTTGATTCTGAGTGGTCAATAGCTGTATTTTATTCACAATAAAACACGGCTATGACCACTTCACCCAACGGTTCTGTGTATCACTACACAACACCCTTAGCAACCACTCTTAGCAACGTAAACTGTATGTTCTCAATTGATATTGTTCATTGAAGCTTACTGTATTATGTAGAAGAGTGTTGTGAGAAAAAGATCGAGTGAGCGAGTTTATTACCTGCCTTCAGATTTAGCATTTTTCTTCAGGTCAGTGCTGAAGAATAAAAAATCATAATTAAAAAATCTGTTTAAATGTCCGATGTATCATCCTGTCCTTTTAACATTTAATGGGTTTTCCGTGACTGACAGCGCTAGTCAAAGCATTTGTCAGTTGCGTCTTGTTCCGTTTTCAAAACAATTCAGTCTTTTCAATATAAAAGTCTTCAAAACACTCATAAAGACAGTCTTTGCCGCCATCTAATGGCGTGAAAATGTAACTTATGTTGCTGTTCAGTCAGGGACTATTTTTTCCCGGTGGAAGGAAGGCTTTTAGAAAAATCTTACTTAGAGACTAGTGCTGTATCGTGAATAAGTCACGGCTGAAAGTAGAGTCTTCAGCCGTGACTTATTCACGATACAGCACAGCCTCTCGTACCTAATTGCTTACTTATATCTGCACAAAATTACGCTAATGTACAAGTGAACTTCAACTTACGTGCTATTCAGAATGTCACGTTGTGGACGCGCTCTTCCTGGAGCAACGCAATGAAATAACTAAAGGGCAACTAAACCCAAATCATTTTATGTTTTATTACAATATTGTTCTCTTTATAACGTTATGCAATATGACAGTCCCAATCATAGTCATTATTAGTTTGAGCTGCATGTGCTTAAGCTGAAGATGATCACCGGCATGCTTTACTACAGCGTTAATTCTTAACCAAATGCATCCTATATGGAGATAAATCAGATATATAGATAGGCCTACACAAAATAAACAATATTAAAACTTACATTTGCACAAAACAAAAGGCTGCGAATGCACACGCAAACTAGTCATGATGAAGGTGTAAAACTAGCTGTAAAATGGTCCAAAACATAACTCTGGCGCGCTCGCTTAATTTTTTTCTCATATTTGCTTTACATGTTTCGCGGTTGAGCAGCACGCACGCGCATGAACCTGCTTAATCAATGATCGATAAGTTTTATCGATTAAATGTTGTAACACAGTTCGTAGATATGGGAAGAAGGAGGCGGGAACCGGCGAACATTCAACAAAACTTTAATATCAAATAAACAAATACAAAACGAAAGTAATGCCGGCAGACCCTCGCGGACGTCTGCCGGCCACACAAACATAATAAAACATAAAATAAAGTCCAGGCCTGGTCCTCTCTCGTCCGTTCACTGTCGTCGCTCCTCCTTTTATGCCTCCGGAGCTCCTCCGTGAGGGACTCGAGGCCGGTGCGCCTCACAGGTGACGATCATTAGCACTCGCGTCACCGGCCTCGCGCCGTTCCCTCACGGCTCTCGCCCGCCCTGCTCGCCACAAATGTATTATCGACAATTAATCGATTATCGATTAATCGTTAACATCCCTAGTTCACACTGAAAATTCCAAATAGATAAAGTGCACTTTTTTACCCTGATGATGCACTTAACCAAAAAGTGTTGAATGTTGGACACTTCATGCACTCAACTGCCGCAGCTTTAATTACATAGCAGAGGGGGAGGGGCTATCAGACTCTGATGATGAATGACAAAATAACCAAAAGTTCATACACTACACAGATGAGTACATAGTTTATAAGTGCTTAATGTATAGTGCGTCAGATATATTTTAGCGTAATGTTTTGCCCTATGTACTTCCATTGTAAGTGCATTACTAAAGCCCACTTTAGTTTATCTTTACAAATTCAGTGATGCATCAAAATTGCTTTCTGTGGGAATCAACAACATCACAGACGCTGCATAAGACTTGAATTACATCAAACTCAGAACATTGCTTTAATTTGTTTTCCTCCAGTAAACACATTGGAAGTCTCTTCCAATACAGGGGATGATATAAAATACCAGATCCACCCTCATCCACAAATCTCCTGTCTTCACAGAGAGCATTCTGGGGCACAGCCAGTTCCACAATCTTATTTGTGACACACACACACACACACACACACAATAGTACAGCAGTAAGTTATGGCCACATAGGACAAAGTGTCACCACAGGGACACTAATAACTCTGAGTGAGACTCAGTGAGAGAGTGTGTCAACACTGCAAGCATTTGACATGTGGACACCAACACTGATGTTTTTTGTGTGTGGGGGGGATGGGGGGTGAGGGGGACAATCAGTCCGATATCCAGACATTGCATCAGTCCAATATCCAGACATGCTCCACATGCTGGTGAGTGTGTTGAGGGGGGATTCTACAGGTTACCCTGGAAACAACAGAATACCCATGACCATCACAATATCCTCAGAAGAACAACTGCATTCTCAAATGCTTTTGTGTGCTAAGTGGTTATATTTAGTGGACAAAATTGTCCCCAGAAGTTAGGTATGACAACAACTCCCTTTGGCGATATCCTCATAGATAAAAACAATTTAAATATACAATTTCAAATATATAGAATTAACTGCATATATTTGAGTAGAATAGCAGATAATGTACTGAATATGATAGTTTGCTTATGTGCTCAAGATTATGATCTATTAAAGTCCACATAATAGCAAGAAACTATGCATCAAACCACTTTAAGCTGTAGTTTCAACCACACATTTGTGATGCCGCTTGCAAATCTTTGTTAAAACAATGCTTTTGGATCAAACATCTACTTGCCCTGCCAACATTTTCACTGGTCTAAACACCAAAAATTTTAATTTCTCATTTTAAAACGTCAAATTTGTACATTATTTAATGTTTAAAAAATTGTGTGGATTATATGTCACATTTCTTTCTAGTATCCTCACATATTGTGCAAATATACATATCTGGCGGCTTTATATGAACATATGCACACATAGCAAGCAACATGCAAGCACATACACTAATAAAAGAATTTTCTTTTGGTGTCATTTTTGCCCCACACACTTCCATTGAAATGGACATTGAATAATAAATATAAATAATTTAAAAATATGACTTACTATTTTATTTATTTTTCATTATTATATGTTCTAATTTCCACAATACTTCATCTGTCACCCAGCTAGATCCTTTTTTCTTTTAAAACTTGACAAGCTGAATTCGCAACCAAATAAAAGACATTCGCAAGCAAAAAAAAAAAAAAATGCTTGTAAAAAACAATAGAAGTCAATAGTATGTCCTCATTTAGATAGATCAATAAACATGTTTGAGTTTTGCTACTTTGGGATGCCTATTAAAAAGCACGAACAATGTTTAGCCTCACTTGAGCTAAACATCATATGAACTCAATGTATGGTTCCATTTGATCTGTCATTTAATCAATACTGCATCGCTTCATCCAATGTGATGATTCATAAAGACAGCTTCACTAACGCAACATGTTTATGATACATCAAACCGTACACGTAAAACAATTCAATTACGAAAGGCTAATCGAATGTGTTTTACGTTCGTTCTCCATTAAAGCCAGGCTTAATAACGCACTGGCAAACACATTCAAAACAATCAATTAAGCCTATCAGCAACTCTTCCATTCACTAAATCACACTTCTGCACTAACAGCATGTAAATGTTTCCTCCAAGAGCCTCATTTAAACACGTACTGATCCAGTGCTGCTAATGCGTTCATTTTCTTCACTTAGAAGTACACAAACACTCTTGAGGTTTATCATGACAAACCAACATGTTCTTTTTCTAAGCAGGGACTAGTCGCTTTAAAAAAAAAAAAACAATGCGGGCGCAGCTTCAGTCTGGCAAGCACATTGTCTTAGTGCCAGGGGTCAGAAGGGTCTATACACGCGCGCACGCACATGCTGGACACAGAAGCACTTGTTCTGCTTACAACAGCCCGACTCAAGACCCAAGCACATGCCCCAGCATGCCACCATCACCCCAGTTTTAAAACGCATAACAATGTGGTTTAGGCGTGTGTGCAAAAGATACTTGGGATTTTGATTTCCATGAATTGAATGGTGAAGCGTCGTCATTAACTCTTTCCATTATGAGGAAACACCAGTGTAACCGGTCTAACTGGGGCTAAGTATCACTATTATTTTATCCAGTGACCTTTGAACACACTCTTTGGAAAGAGAGACAGTTTGTGTACACTTTTACAATAGTAGTTTAGGTATTGTTTAAGTATTTTATTACCCTGCATTTTTTTTAATTTTTTTTTTTTTATGTTTATACCAAAAACTTAATGAATAAAATGGCAGAATCCCAACTGACCGTTTTAGAATTTAGAATAAAAAAAATTTTAAAAAAAAAGAATTATGAGGAATGCCTGCGCAATATGCATAGATCATGCAAATAACTCAAATGTCTCAGACGTACTGTTTAAAAGTTCGGGGTCAGTAAGATTTTAAGAAGTCTCTTGTGCTCACCAAGGCTGCATTTACTTATGAAAATACAGTAAAATATAATATATTGTTAAATATTATTACAATTTCTGTTTTAATATGCTGTAAAATGTCATTTATTTATGTGAAGGCAAAGCTTTTTCAGCCTCCATTACTCCAGTCTTCAAACATGTGGATTTGGTGTCAAAAAAAATTTCTTATTAACAAGTTGTGCTGCTTAATAATATATTTGCGAACACCATACATTTTTTGTCCAGGATTCTTTGATGAATGGAAAGTTCAAAAGAACAGCATTTATCTAAAAGTAACATGTCAGCATGCTGAGAGATGTCAGTTCAAACGTAAATATTATCGTTTGTATCGCCCATGAAAATGAAACTTGAATTCAACCACTATTTTGAAACTATCAAGTCCTACTTTAAGAATAAACAGCAATGAAAGAATTTTCTGAGGTATATGTTTTTGCCATTGTAAGGGTTAAACAGAGGCACTAGATTCCTGTATAGGCTACACAGCATTAGCCTATACAAGTTTGACATTTTAGATGCAAGTATTATCAAAAGACCCTTACAACATTTAAACGTGGTTTTACTACAGTAACCTTGTTATAAATACCATAGCAATATTCAAATAAAAACATGATACCAATTCCATGGTGAAGAAAGATAGTAAAACCGCGGTATGTAAAGCAAAACCACCGTATCAACACCATTGTTACAGCAAAACAATACTGCAGTGCTACTATAGTAAAACTATATGGATATTTCGGGTAAGCACGAGACTGATAAACAAGAAAAACAACATCTTAGAGCATGAACCATAAACAGCAGAACACAACACATCATATCATATGATATTCACACATTTGCTCAATCTGAGGGTTAGATAACATGCTGCATGGATGGATTAAAAAGACTCAAGCACAACTAACCATGTCGCAATGTAAGAAAGAGTTCCTCTCGAGTTCAGGTAAAGTTCTCTCGGCGCTGGGCATAGTTCAGTCCACTTCGGTCCGGTCAAACTGGACTCTCATGTGCGATTACTGCGGTCTACTTTGCTACATTGTGTCACGGGGTGCGGGGCGCCGCGGCGCGCTCTCGGTCCTCTTTGTAATCTGCGAGACACACACATTCACTACTCCGTCACTCAACCCTGGTGCACATTTATCTGGAGAGAGAGAGAGAGAGAGAGAGAGCGCGAGGGGGCGGACACGCTCAGTTCGTCATTGCGTCACAGCCTTTTAGGGGAGGTACTACAGGTGGTAAAATGTTTTTGTTTCCATTTACAAAAATATAAATACGTAATTTTAAAGTACACATAAAACTACACAACTACTTTTAGGTAAGCTCAAATTTTAGGCTTTGGTTCTTGGGCAATGTTGTTATTTTTAACTAACATTATCAAATGTCGTTTCTGAAATAAAGCTGAAATAAAACATAAATAGAAAAACTTAAACCTTAAGAAACAAACAAAAATGAAAAATTTGCCTTGGCAACTAACTGAAATAAATGCATTTAAAGGGACAGTTCACCCAAAAATGAAAATTCTGTCATCACAACACAAGTTCCCCCCTCAAACCTGTATCAATTTCTTTGTTCTGCTGAACACAAAGGAAGATATTTGGAAGAATGTTTGTAACCAAGCAGATCTCACCACACATTGACTGTCATAGTATTTTTTTTTTTCCTACTGTGGTAGTTAATGGGGGGCGAGATCTGCTTGGTTACAAACATTCTTCCAAATATCTTCCTTTGTGTTCAGCAGAACAAAGAAATTTATACAGGTTTGACCAGAGGAAGAGTAAATGATGACAGAATTTTCTTTTTTGGGTGAACTATCCCTTTAAGTATAGAAGTAAAAAAACAAAAACTGAAATAAAAATAAATGAAAGCTAAATAGAAAAATAAAAAAAAATGCAAAATGACAAAAGCACATAAAATTAACCTAAACTAAAATTAAAACTGAAAATATAAAAATAAAAGTTGATTTCTAATAAATACTATAGTAGGGTATAAATATAGTAATGCTAAAATAACACTGGTTCTGTTTCAATGAAACATCAAATTAAAGTTTTAAAATGTAAATTTAAAAGCAATACATTTTATTAAAAAAGCATAAACATATATTACTGAAATTATCTATAAAAAGTGTTTGATTAATAAACCACATTTATTTCCTCCTGTTGCATCTTATTAATTTATAAGAACACAAAATACAGATCTAATAAAAAGTTCCAACAACAGATATAATATCCAGATTTTAATTTTGTCTATCCCAAACACAGACTATTCCCTCATGCACTAACAAGTAAGAGTCTGAGAAAATTAAATATTAAAACGATATAAGTGCGATCATTAAAAAAAATCTCTTACTTGAGTAATTATTTACCTGACCTGGACAGAAGCTGCAATTCACAACACGTCACCCGATAGTCTCGAACTATAAATAACCATCATAACTTACAGCATTAATGTTTCAGAGGAGAATCCTTTTCAAATGAGTGCTGAATTTTTAAACATCTACTGGTCTGATAGAGTCACATCAAGCTCATTCAGGGTGTGTCAAGCTTTACAAACCACCGTCTGCCTAGCTCTCAAACACACACACACACACACACACAAAGAGAGAGAGAGAGTGTGTGTTGTCTATTAAGGTGAATGGTCAGTACCACAAGGTCAGAGCTATTGTTTATTGAATATGCCTGTGCCTTTTATCTGCCTACCTATTGTTTACTACATGGGTTAACAAACAAGGAGCTTTAAAATATCACTTATGTACCTACATAATTTTAATGTTTAATAGTAATAGTTATGCTTGTTTCAGCAAACTGCACTAATTATGATGAAATAATAAACCTCAGCTACTCTACTTTATGAGATAGTCACTAAGTGAAAGGGTTTAGTAATGTGTTTCCCAGGGGTACTGTTACATTTATTCTCCATCTGCCCTGCCGTGCTGCTAAATAATCACATTTTTAGCTGCACAAATCCCTGTAAGCACAGAGGTCTGGTGGGTGAGGGTCACGGAGGGGTCAGCAGGGTCAGAAACAGTGTTGTTTGGGGGTGCTAGATCCAAAATTGTTTTAGCAGTGCTTTAGGGCATGGATAAAACTATACAAATGTTTGATTCATTATTTTATTTATTTGTTTGTTTGTGTGTGTGTGTGTGTGTGTGTGTGTGTGTGTGTGTGTGTGTGTGAGTGNGTAATGGTACAGTTATGACTAAAGTAATCTGTGGTTATGGAAAACACTGGATGGTTGCATTATGTTTTGAAAAACGATGTAATAAACATCCAGGGAGAGCCATCTACTACCAAAACAACAGTATCATAATACAAAGAGAAAGACAATATTGTAGAGTTAAGCGTTTTTATTCCCTATAGAAGCCTGTTAGGAAGAAACAAACACACACTGCTAAGTGTAATAAGACAGAACTGGAATTTATTAAAGAGTTAGTTCAGCAAAAAATGAAAATCCTGTCATTTATTATTCACCCTTGTATTGTTCCACATTCACAAGACCTTCGTTCATCTTAGGAACACAAATTAAAGGGTTAGTTCACCCAAAAATGAAAATTCTGTCATTAATTACTCACCCTCATGTCTTTCCACACCCGTAAGACCTTCGTTCATCTTCAGAACACAAATTAAGATATTTTTGATGAAATCCGATGGCTCTCTTGCTGGCCTCTATTGCCAGCAAGATAATTAACACTTTCAGATGCCCAGAAAGGTACTAAACATGTCCTCCAACCAATACGCCCATATAGGTCATTTGTCACTTCCCTGAAATACGACCCATAGGAGCGATTACTAAAGTTGCGCCCCTATCGACAACAGGACACTTTCATTTCAATGCATTGTTCCCTTTTATCTGCATCATATTTCGGGTTTCGCATAGCTCACTTGGCAAAGCATTGCGATATATAACAATATGTGATCATGGGTTCAATCCCAGGGAACGCATGTGCTCATAAAGTGTATATGCACTATAAATCACTAAGGGTAGGTTTAGGGTTGGGGTAGGTGTAGTCGTTAATAAAAAATGATTTTTGCTAAATGGAAATAGGACAAATGGCGGGTAAGGGACCGTGTAAAGTCCACACATTGCATTTAAATGAAAACGCATTTTGATTTGCAACGACAGTCATACGTCATTTCATGACGACAGACGTAACATAACACTGTCATTATTTTTATGCCAGCTAGAGGGCGCATGACTTTAAAACGTAAATATAGGTCGTAAAAAGTTGCTTGAAATAACGACCTATAGGGTCGTTTTTTTGGAGGACAGTCTCTACTAAAGACATATTTAAAACAGTTCATGTGAGTACAATGGTTCAACCTTAATTACTTAATAACCTTCTTAATGTTATGAAGCGATGAGAATACTTTTTGTGTGCCAAAAACACAAAATAACTTATCAAAAATATCTAGTGATGGCCGATTTTAAAACACTGCTTCGAAGCTTTACGAATCTTTTGTTTCGAATCAGTGGTTCGGAGCACGTATCAAACTGCCACAGTTGCGTGAACCATTTAAATTTTGAAACACTTATGATGTAACCAAGCCTTGTTTACTGAAATCATGTGACTTTGGAAACAATGTCTCGAAACAAAAGATTCGTAAAGCTTCGAAGCTTCATGAAGTAGTGTTTTGAAATCGCCCATCACTAGATATTGTTGAATAAAGTCGTTATTCCGTTTTTTTTTTTTCTGGCGCACAAAAGTATTCTCGTCACTTCATAACATTAAAGTTGAACCACTGTAGTCACATGAACTATTTTAAATATGTCTTTAGTAGCTTTCTGGGCACTGAAAGTGTTAATTGTCTTGCTCTCAATAGAGGCCTCACTGAGCCATTGGATTTCATCAAAAAATATCTTAATTTGTGTTCCGAAGATGAACGAAGGTCTTACGGGTTTGGAACGACATGAGGGTGAGTAATTAATGACAGAATTTTCATTTTTGGGTGAACTAACCCTTTAAGATCTTTTTGATGAAGTCTGAGAGGTTTCTGTCTCTCCATAGAGATCCAATGCAACTTCCACTCCAAGGTCCAGAAAGGTAGGAAAAAAACCATCATTAAAGTACTCCATGTGACTCCATTGGTTAAACTCAATTATATGAAGCAACGTGAGTGCTTTGTTTGTGCAAAAAAAAGTTAGATTTGATTTAGAGTGTTACAAACTGCCACAGGAATATTCTGGATATTTGCATATGTTCTATATGACTATCAGTTTATACTTTCAGGTTGACTACTGTCATGGCAAAAGTTTAGTACACTACAAGTATATTACACTAAATAAGATATGCAGTTTAAACATGTTAGTACATTTTCTTAAGAATCAACAATCAGCTTTAAATAAATTCTTTGTTGATTTTGTGATTGCTGTCTAAGTAGATTTATGCCACATATGCCACTGCAGATGCTGAATATGTGCAATGTCCATTTCATTTTTATTTTCTACAACAAATTTACAGCAAAAGACTTTCAGACTGAAAATAGTTACCCACCATGCTGGACTATGACCAGCTCTAGGACATCTAATCTCTTGCAGTTTTCTAAACAAATGGAGAGCATAAAATATTCATCAGAAGAAGGGCCTACTTGATTTCAAGTGTGTGAAATAGCCCTGTTGATAACACCAGCTATACACACACACACACACACACACAACACACACACACACACTCACATACAATTTGGCTGATACCTTTTCACTTGATGTCCTAACCCTAACTGAACAGACAATGTAATGGGATCTTCACACACACAAGAGAATTCGAGACACACGCACCTGCTTACTCTCCATGCACAAGCACCTTACACAATTATAGCAGCACTTATCCTACTTGTAAGAGCTTGCACATAGTTCATACCAGAGCAAATTGTGTGTCTAGAGTTCCGCCTTCCTGTCTAAAATGACAGATTGTGCGTATGTACAAACATGTAGACAGATTACATTAGCGTTTTAGACTTATTGAGCAGACTATTACCATGTGACGTCAATCCAGTGAGCCCCAACAACTGACCCTCAAAACACGTTGGTCAATGCGACAGCAATTAGTGAGTTTAGAAAGTTCAATGTCACAAAAACCGTAAGCACATAAATGGTCAATATTTCATTTGCAAAAACAGTTTTTTTAATGTTTTCCTTTTCAGTTTGCCACACATAATGTGCAACCTGTGCCACTGTGTTGTTATTAGAACTCGATTTTTGTTGTTAGTATTAGCTTGTTTTGCTAAGGATTTCTGTGGCTGTTAGATTGTTCATTTGTGGTTCCTAAAGTGCTCTGAGTGGTTGTTAGCATGTTGCTGTGTGCCTGCTAGCATTTACATTTATGCATTTAGCAGACAGTTTTATTCAAAGCAACTGCTAAAGTGTTTTGAGTGGCTGTTAGCATGTTGCTGTGTAGCTGCTAGCATGTACATTTATGCATTTAGCAGACACTTTTATTCAAAGCAACGGCTAAAGTGTTTTGAGTGGTTGTTAGCACGTTGTTAGCGTGTATGTTATTGTGGGTCCGTCTCAATCAGATCCCTATGTTGTGAATCAGTATATCTTGTACACTAAATGCCCCCTGGTTTTCACAGTACATTGTGGGACTTTTTAAGGAGAAAATGTTTCAGTGTATCGGAAGGATTTTGCGATTGAGACAGCCCTGACTACTGAACTAGGGAGCTAATTGAGGTGTTCTGAGTACTTGTTAGCATGTTGCTATGTAGTTGTTATAAGGTGTTCTGAGTGCTTATTAGTGCATTCCTAAGCAGTTGCTGCTAGGGTGTTGGTTGGTTACTAGTGATTGCTTATACTAGCCTTTTTTGTTTTTTTGCCAAGACATCACCATTGAATCATCCTTAAGATGTAACCATTTTTGTTTGTTCCAACACAAGATGCATATGAGAGTTCTGAAGCAGTTGCCTCTCATCCAACCTCTGCAAGAGCTGCATGCATTTTAATATCATGACCTAAATCACCCATACAGACAGATGGAAATGAAGCTGTTTCAGTGACCTACAGACTGTATCTGCCAAACATAATTAAATGAATGAATCATCGCATTTGCCCTCCCATGAACTCACAACTGCTTCTGAGTTTGTATATGTTTCTGATATGCATTCAATTCACAACGCCTACAGCATCAATTTGAAATACTGGATCTAAAACTGTAAAAGAGAACAATACTAAAAGAAAATTTGGCATCAAAACATAAGTTTACAACAGAAATATATATAGAAATACAGACACTATTGTGTTAATATAAAGCATATATTTTATATAATTGGGTCAACTACTGGCACTTATGTCCCACAGAGGCTCATTTGTATAAATACTTTCAGATTTCAACATTTTTTTTAAGTTTAAAATTTCCAACTTTTGACGTAGTGACGTAGTTACAAGTTACTACATGTACGTACTATAGTAACAACAGTAAATTTTGCATGATTATAAGTAACTAACCCTAAACCAAACCCTAAATAGCATGTACAAGTATTTGATTATTATTACTCAGTACTTATTTGCGTAAGTACAATGTGTCACCTTAAAACAAAGTGTAACCCTTTATTCTATGCCTTCATTTTTGATTCAATCGTATACCTAATGAAAAAAAACTATACCAAAATGTATTTAAAATAAATGTATTTCATACTAAGTATAGTACAAATTTATTAACATTTTTACTGACATATCACTTGAGTCTTACTGATATAAATATTATAATTAAACTTTATTTGGAGTACTTCTTTATTGCACAATGCACATTTCTTAATATTAAGCCTAAAATGTGTGTTAATATCACTATTAGTAAGGATAGTATGATCACTGTATAATTTTTAAATAGTTTTAAGATATTTAAAGTGTACTTGCAATAGTTCCATTTTAGCACAATCAGATATACTTAAAGGATTAGTTCACTTTAAAATGAAAATTACCCCAAGCTTTACTCACCCTCAAGCCATCCTAGGTGTATATGACTTTCTTCTTTCTGATGAACACAATCGGAGTTATATTAATAAATATCCTGACGAGCCCAAGCCCTATAATGGCAGTGAATGGGACCAACGAGTATGAAGCTCAAGAAAGTACATCCATCATCATAAACGTACTCCACAAGGGGGGTTAATAAAGGCCTTCTGAAGCGATAACTTGTTAAATATGTATATTTTTCTTACACAAATGCATCGCTTTGCTTCAGAAGGCCTTAATTAACCCCCGGAGCCCTGTGGAGTACGTTTATGATGGATGGATGCACTTTCTTGAGCTTCATACTCGTTGGTCCCGCTCACTGCCATTATAAAGCTTGGATGCGTCAGGAAGGATATTTATTAATATAACTCCAATTGTGTTTATCAGAAAGAAGAAAGTCATATACACCTAGGATGGCTTGAGGGTGAGTAAAGCTTGGAGTAATTTTTATTTTAAAGTGAACTAATCCTTTAAGTATATCTTTAGTTGAACCTTGTGGATAACTAAAGTGTATTATGTACAAAATTAGTTGTTCCAATTTAGCAGACTTTAAGTATATTAACTTAGTATACCAAAGGTACAAAACATATCAAGTACATAAATATGTAAATGTATTTGTAGTTGTCACGGGTGGTTGCAGGCAAACAGACGAAGATGAAGAATAGCGTTCCAATTGGAAGTTTTAATGACAATAATTCCTAATAACAGTTAAACAGGCTGAGCAACACTAATTGTAAGAGTGATCAGACACTGAATGAAAGGAAGGTACAACTTAGGTACTCAAACAAGGCAATTAATGACACACAGCTGATACAAATGAACTCATAATGGCAGAAGCTCTGACAACCAAGGAGTGGTGAGAAAATGAACAAAAGGAGACAGAAACTAAATGCAAACTAAGTCCATGATAACTTAACATAACTGTGACAGTAGTATACTTAGCATAAAAATGTGTATATTTATTTTTCACTAGGGATGTTTTAATCATATATTTTTGTGGTGTCATTTCCATCACAACCAACAATAAAACAAATATAATAAAATTTCCCTGTGATACATTTGTATTCACTATTGAAATTAAATAAATTAGTGAAAAGTGTGAAATGTGTTTCAAAGGAATTTAATTTCTAAAATTCTTCAGGCCAAAAGTGTAGATGAAGGAAAACTACTTTAACCATACCCCTAAAAAAAACTTTTAGAATAGAAAATGTTAGTCAGAATTAGGTGACTTTACTTTTGTCCCCAACGTAGGATATATCTAAGTAGATCTTTTGTTTCTGTTACTAAATTACGTGTCCTCACCCACCCCGTCACACACACACACACACAGAGAGAGATGTCAAAGTGTGACAATAGGTGTTGTAAAGGCCATGACTTCTATTTTTAACAATCAGTGGAAAATGTAATCCATGAGAAAGCCCACAGGACTAACAGATTGATCTTAGATAGATTCGGTACTGATCATGCAGAAACCACATGAAATTCAGCATAATACATGAGGTTTTGTAACAAGATAAAATGGAAAAAGAGGGAGAGGTTCAGTTAAACTGCGGTTCCATCTATTTCCATGCCACGCTATGCAAATGGTCCAGAGTCAAGTAAGTGCTCCGCTTTCTTAAAGGGACAGCTCACAGAAAAAAGTCTGTCATCGTTTACTCACCCTCATTTCGTTCTAAACATTTTCATTTCAGTATGTATATGCACAAATTAGATGTGAAACCTCAGGAGGGGAAGATTTTCAGTGAATAATGACGTCAATACAATTCAGTGTACAGCTTTAGATTTCTTAAAGGGTTAGTTCATCCAAAAATGAAAATTCTGTCATTAATTACTCATTCTCATGTCGTTCCACACCCGTAAGACCTTCGTTCATCTTCGGAACACAAATTAAGATACTTTTGATCAAATCCAATGGCTCAGTGAGACCTCCATTGACAGCAAGATAATTAACACTTTTAAATGCCCAGAAAGGTACTAAAAACATCTTTAAAATAGTTCATGTGACTACAATGGTTCAACCTTAATGTTATGAAGCGACAAGAATACTTTTTGTACATCAAAAAAACAAAATAACGACTTTATTCAACAATCTAGTGATGGGCAATTACAAAACACTGCTTTATACATGCTCCGAACCACTGATTCGAAACAAAACATTTGTAAAGCTTCGAAGCTTCATGAAGCAGTGTTTTGAAATCGCCCATCACTAGATATTGTTGAATAAAGTCGTTATTTTGGTTTTTTTGGCNATTCTCATGTCGTTCCACACCCGTAAGACCTTCGTTCATCTTCGGAACACAAATTAAGATACTTTTGATCAAATCCAATGGCTCAGTGAGACCTCCATTGACAGCAAGATAATTAACACTTTTAAATGCCCAGAAAGGTACTAAAAACATCTTTAAAATAGTTCATGTGACTACAATGGTTCAACCTTAATGTTATGAAGCGACAAGAATACTTTTTGTACATCAAAAAAATAAAATAACGACTTTATTCAACAATCTAGTGATGGGCAATTACAAAACACTGCTTTATACATGCTCCGAACCACTGATTTGAAACAAAACATTTGTAAAGCTTCGAAGCTTCATGAAGCAGTGTTTTGAAATCGCCCATCACTAGATATTGTTGAATAAAGTCGTTATTTTGTTTTTTTTGGCGCACAAAAAGTATTCTCGTCGCTTTATACTATTATGGTTGAACCACTGTAGACACATGAACTGTTTTAAATATATCTTTAGTACCTTTCTGGGCGTTTAAAAGTCTAAATCAACTTGCTGTCAATGCAGGCCTCACTGAGCCATCGGATTTTATCAAAAATATTTTAATTTGTGTTCCGAAGATGAACGAAATGTCTTACTTGTGTGGAACAACATGAGGGTGAGTTTTTTGGGTGAACTAACCCTTTAAAACTCAGTATGGGCTTTAAATTTATTTGTCCTTTAAAATGACAGTGAATGGGGACTGGGGACTTTGTCCAGCTCCCAAACAGCCAGAGTGAAATTAAATAGAAAAGAGCAGCATGAATGCTATAACAGGTTGAGCTAGCTTGTTAATTACTCATTTTGAATTATCACTCTTTTACCAGTCATACCACTCTCTTTTTCTCTTCCTCTATCTGCCTTCCTCTATTCAGTCTTCCATTTTATTGTCCTTAGTGCATACGCTAGTGCACTGTTCATTAGTCTCTCTAACACTCCCACTTTGGACTCTTTTATCCTTTCCCTTGTTCTTGTCAGTGAATTAGTTCTGTGAACTGCAAAAAAAAAAAAAAAAAGACAAAGAGCTTGAGACCTGAGAGATAAAAGAAAGAAAAATGACCTTTGTCCTTTCAGTTCACTCAGCCCCCTGCAGGACATGACATCACTACTGTGTAGTTTTGATCATCTAAGGGTGAGATGAAAAGACCTGGTTTACACACACACACAGGAATGCATCGGTCATCCTTTCATCTCAGCCAATAACTGGTATCTCTTTCATGACACACGCCAGAGTTGGGGTCAAAAGCTCATCCCTTATGATCAAGACGCAAAGGAACGGTTTTACTTTCCACCGAAAGCTTCCATCAAATCCTCCCTTATTTATTTACAAAGAACAGAGAGCTACAACAAAAAAGAAAATCTCGTCATCATTTACTAACTTTCATGTTGTTCCAAACCTGTATGAGTTTCCTTCCCACAGTTACAAAATATATGAAAAATTATATTTCAGCCACAGAAACTTTGCATTTGCTCACAAAACTTGTGATGATATGAGGTGGGAGAAAAAAACCCTGTTATTTTAGTGCTTTTGCAAGCGAAATTAAAGTTTCTTGAGAGAACACGAAAGTAATAATTTTTCCTTCCATCTCTCTTTTTTCCCATCACCATGTCCCCCTAGGAACTCTGTATATTCTTATTATCCGCATTCTGCTCTGTTTCATGGGCAACATACAGTGACTATAAAATGTTTACACACCCCTGTGAAAACAGCTTGGTTTTGTGATGTAAAAATTGAAACAAAGATAAATCATATCAGAACTTTTGCTCCTTTAATATAAAAATACTGCATACAACCTATGCAGTGCCACTGAAAAACAAAGTGACACTGCAGAGAAAAAAGATTTCACATGGCTGAGCCATTTTGCTGTGATTTCAGCTTCCATGTTAACAGTGCTGCCTATGATTGGTGGATCTATTTTCAGCATTATGTAGTGTGTAGTGTAATACTCACTGTAAACCTAACACTCAAAATAATTAATTGGTTTGAGTCAGACAAACTTAAATTAAACAAATTAGTTCAGTCAAATTAACTTTTATGAGTATTTAGCACTTTCTTTTTCTTTTCAGTTCACAGAACTTATATATTTTAAGTAAACTGAACTGTTTCATTGTTTTGAGTTTTATGAACTCATTTCTTTTCATTTAGACAAACTTAAGTTTAACTGAAACTGGGCTGGGATTTCTATTCCCCGGAATGCTTTGCCCATGGCACTCGAAAGGAAGAGTAAATGCTAAAATTAAGTGTTATATAATCTTTTTTGTGCAAGATTAATGTTAAGTGGAAGATTTAGTAGCGAGTAATGTTTTGTTATGCTAGTTTAGAAGAGTTTAGAAAATTTAGAACAATGCCTTAAAGCTGCTATGTGACAAATTGTACAGCAAACAAGCTAAAAAACCAAGAACTAAGTTTTTATAAGCTACCGAACCATAAAAGCCAGCCTTTAAGGAGACAAAAGTGGATACAGGCAATAAGAAGTGAAGCATCAGCAGGAAGAATGGGTACATTTTGGGATCCTGACACTCAGTATGCCTCAGTAAGCCTACGTGTGCAGTAAATATTTAGTCACTGTTAAGTCAAATATCCAAATGTCAGTTTTATATATTATATTTCCTGTCGCTAATTATGTTACCCTCCAGTGGGCGTAGTTTCCATAGTAATATGACATGTCGCGCTCTGTCTCAATCACCTGTATCCACTTTTTAGCCCTTAAACGCTTGTTTTTTGGGTCGACAGCTTATAAAAACTTCTGGGTTTTTGGTTCTGGGTTTTTTAGCTAGTTTTCCGTACATCTTGTCACATAGCAGCTTTTAGACATTTTTCTGTTTTTCGTTATAAGTCAGAAATGACAAGGAGGCAGCCTCACGCAATACAAAGTCAATGGAGACGGTTGGATTGTTTTCCCCTCCGATGGGCATGGTTTTCAGATTATGACGCGTGTCGCTCTGTCATGTTAGCAAATTAGCAAGTTAGCATTTTCTGAACTGTTATAGCTAGATAGGTTTCCACTAATAAAAATTTTTATGTTGAGATTACGTGATAATTTTAAGTTAAATGTATGAATTAGTTTGCTCAAATATTTCAATTTAATAATTAAAATATATGAGTACAAAAAAAAAAACTGCCAGTTCTGCTTGCTTAAACTTTGAATTTCATAACTTAAAAAAATTGATATAACCGATTGCCTCAATTTATTTTTGTTCTGCCTACTTATTCAGGTTTACAGTGCTGTAGTACTGGGTATTAAACTTTTCTTTTTTTTTTTTTAAATGAATGAATTTATGTCTTACACAGAAGAATTAACTAGAGCTCATGCCAGGACGTCTTGAAAGGCTTATTCGTTCTCTTTAAAAATCGTACTTTGTTAGTTCTGGAACCCTACTGTCTTCAAGATCAAGAGCACTGGAATAAAACTGAAGATCTGACATGTCACCTTTTGCTCAATATCTCTAATACACAAACATAAACATGACACACAGTCTCTAGAGGAGGTTTCACTGGAAGTCTTGCTGTCACATTATTAATGATTCATCTTCCTGACTATCATTTAGAAGTGAATTATTGATGAATATAGTCTCTGTGTGTGAAATGACCATGACTTGAGTCTAAATATAGCTCTTCTTTAATTGATGAAATTAACAGGTCAGTGGAATTGCGTTCAGATTTGCTATGTTCCATAAATATTGACAACATGCACATTGCACAGGATCAACATGCACATTGCACAAATTCTATATCTTGATTATTGTTAATGTAATTCATTTTTCCAGGAGCTCATTGCTTCTACGTTAAGTTAAACTGCTAACAGTGATTGTAAATTGTAAATTATTACATTATTTGCTAACTGCATTCTTTAAATTGTAATGTTGACATCCATTCTCTGTAAAGCTGCTTTGAAATGATATGTATCGTGAAAAGCGCTATACAAATAAATGTGAATTGAATTGAATTGAACAAACCAGTAGGTATTATAACACTTCTTTAAGCATTTATTGATTTTTTTGTGACATTTTAGAGACTCTAGACTCTTTAGTGCAGAAAAAAAAGAAGAAGAAAAAAACACAACACAAAAGTTACCCAGAAGAATTCCCGTAAAATCACAGCATGAATCTGTCTCCTCCATTCATCTACTGCTATTCCTGTGACGTACTGTCAAATTTGTGTTTATAGAAAAGCACTTAGAAAGGAGGACTATGGGCCAATGCATTCCAGAAAGTTTAAAAGCAGAAATGTAAATGAATATTCTGTCATCATTTACTCACCCTCAATTTGTTCCAAACCTGTATGAATTTATTTCTTCTGTTGAACACAAAATAAGACATTTTAAAGAATGTCGGTAACCAAACAGTTGATGGGCTCCATTGACTTCCATAGTATTTTTTTTCATACTATGGAAGTCAATTGGGCCCATCAACTGTTTGGTTACCCATATTCTTCAAAATATCTTCTTTTGTGTTCAACAGAAGTTAGAAATTTATACAGATTTGGAACAACTTGAGGGTGAGTAAATGATGACAGAAGTTTCATTTTTGGGTGAACTATCCCTTTAAGTTACTGTGTTTACTACCTTTACATGGTCATGATGGAAGCTAAATGATTAAATAACTTTGCACAGGTAAGATTAGCAAGCAATTCTATCACACTATTCTTGTGTTATCATATACTATGTTTTGTACTGACTACTTGCAAAACACTGTATTTTAATGTTTATCTATATGCCCATAGATTTCCTTTTGAAGTACATTACTGAAAGCACAATTTAAAGGAATTTTTTGAAAATAGACTAATTTTCCAACTCCTCTAGAGTTAAACAGTTGAGTTTTACCATTTTCGAATCCATTCAGCCAATCTCCGGGTCTGGCGGTACCACTTTTAGCATAGCTTAGCATAGTTCATTGAATCTGATTAGACCGTTAGCATCTCGCTCAGAAATGACCAAAGAGTTTAGATATTTTTCCTATTTAAAACTTGACTCTTCTGTAGTTACATCGTGTACTAAGACCGACGGAAAATGAAAAGTTGCGATTTTCTAGGCCGAAATGGCTAGGAACTATACTCTCATTCCGGCGTAATAATCAAGGAACTTTGCTGCCGTACCATGGGTCCAGCAGGCACAATAATATTATGCAGTGTCTCTCACAAACGTCTCCATGGTTGCAAGGCACGCTTCCTGTGCAAACAGGGGGTCATAGGCGCTGCGTAATCATTCGTAACTTTAAGGGAGTTGGAAAATTAGCCTATTTTCAAAAAAAGTGGCGTGTTCCTTTAAGATTGCTGTTATAAGATAAGGAAAGACTCAATTATTTTCTGTGACATCACAAGATACTGTTGATAGAACGTAACCCGAAACATTTATTTAGGTACATTATGTACATAGAGCTAAACAACAATGTGCAATATAAACAGATCATAAACAGACTTGACACAGTGTTCCTTTCACTTCCTGTGACTGAGTGAGTCAGTGCGGAAAACAACTGTATGAAGTACTGTGTACCCTTTGCATCTAAAACCTTAAATCTAAAGTCTTTTTGTCACACACAGAACAATGATGAAATCAGTGTAAAACTTGTCATAGTAATGAATTTGTACTATAAAAACTATAAACACACAGTAACATTCCTCTGATATATCTTTCAAATCTCAAAGATAGCTGAGTGTGTAATGTCCATCAGTTCTCTTTCAACAGGGAGTGGCTGCTGGATTGGGAAAGCTATTTGTTTTGTACCTTTTCCTGTTGATAAAACCTCAACCCCATCCTACATGCTTTGTCTTCCTCTCCTTACGCCCTCCACTGCAGAAAAAATAGAGATGTGCTGTTAACCACTATCTGGGCCAGCGCTAAATTTATCACATTAGGTTCCTCAAAATAAGGACATATGAAATCTCTTAAGATGATGGAACATTACACTGAGATTCAAAATACATAGCATATCTATTATGCTCTGTGATACTAAAACCTATTTGCCCATCACTAACATTACTGGAATTATAAGCCATGAACAAGACCAGACCCACCACACATTAAAAATTTAGATTTTTACATTTATGAAGAGAATATTTGGGGCCACAATGATGATAGGATGTTCTGGGTGGCTACCAGGGTGTTGCTATGCAGTTGATATTTGGTGCTGCAATATGGGTGTTCTAGAAAGTTGCTATGGGGTTGCTAGGGTGTTATAGGTGGTTGCCAGGGTAATGTATGGTTGCCCGGGTATTTCAGGTGCTTTCTTGGGTGTTACTATGAGGGGTTTCCTGGGTGTTGCCATGGTATTCTGGGTGGTTGCCAGGGTGATATATGGTTGACCAAGCGTTTTGGCTGGTTTCTAGGGTGTTACTATGCAGTTGTTCAGATGTTATGAGTAGTTGCCAGGGTGTCTGTGTGTTCTGGGTGGATACCAGTGTCATAAATGTTTGCCAGAGTATTCTGAGTAGTTGTCAGGGTGTTACTATGCATTAAGTTAATAAATGGTCACCTGGGTGTTCTGGGTGGTTTCTTGGCTTTACTATACAGTTGTTCAGATATCATAAGTAGTAGCCAGGGTGTTGTTAGGGTGTTCTGAATGGATGCCAGGGAATATATGGTTGCCTGGGTGTTCTGGGTGGTTTCTATGGTGTTATTTGAGGTTGCCAGGGTGTTGCTTGGGGGTTCTGAAAGTTTGCTGTGGTAATATACGACCAAGTGTTCTGTGTTGTTTCCTGGGTGTTTTATGAGTTGTCAGGGTTATACAGTTACCTGGGTGTACCGGGTGGTTTCTGGGTTTTACAATTCAGATGTTAGAGTGTTATGAGTTGTTTCCAGGGGTGACTAGGGTGTTCTGGCTGGTTTATAGGATGTTACTATGCAGTTGTTTGAGTGTTATGAGTAGTTGCCAAGGTGCTGTTAGGGTGTTCTTGGTGGATGCCAGGGTAATATAAGGTTGCTCAAGTGTTATGGGTGGTTTCTATGGTCTTACTGGTGGCTGTTGGGGTGTTCTGGGTGGTTTATAGGGTGTTACTGGAGGTTGTCAGGGTGTTACTAGGGTGTTCTGGGCAGCATTTCCCAAAAGCATCGTAAGCTTAAGTTGATCGTAGCTCCATTGAATGGCGCTATGATCAACTTAGGCTTACGATGCTTTTGGGAAACGCTACCCAGAACACCCTAGTAACAACCTGACAACCTCAGGGTGGTTGCCAGGCTTATATGCAGCCCAAGTGTTCTGGGTGATTTCTAGGGTGCTGATTAGCATTGTCAGGGTAATATACGGTTACCTTGGCATTCCAGGTGGTTTCTGGGTTTTATTATACAAATATTAAGAGTGCAAGAGTGGTTCCCAGGGTCTTGCTAGGGTGTTCTGAGGGGTTGACAGGGTAACATGTTGTTGATCGAGTGTTCTGGTTGTTTTCTGGTGTTACTATGCGCTTGTTAGAATATTATGAGTGGCTCCCAGGGCGTTGCTAAGGTGTTCTGGGTGGATGCCAGGGTAATATATGGTTATCTTAGTGTTCTGGGTGGTTTCTATGATCTTACTGGTGGCTGGCAGAGTGTTGCTAGGGTGTTCTGGGTGGTTTCCAGGATAATATGTTGTTGATCAAGTGTTCAGGTTCGTTTCTATGGTGTTTCTATGCGCTTCTTAGAATATTATGAGAGGTTTCCAGGGTGTTGCTAGGGTGTTCTGGGTGGATGCCAGAGTAATATGTTTATCTGAGGGTTTTGGGTGGTTTCTAGGGTCTTACAGGTGGTTGGCACGGTGTTGCTAGGGTGTTCTGGGTGTTTGCCAGGATAATATACAGTTGCCCAAGTGTTCCTGGTCGTTTCTAGGGTGCTGCTATGTGTTGTCAGGGCTACCTGAATGTTTTACTATGCAGTTGTTAGGGTGTTATTGGTGCCTGCCAATTTGTTGCTATGCAGTTGCTGGGGTGTTTCTAGGGTGTTCCACATGGTTGCTAAGGTAATAGTAACAGATCAGTAATCTGAACACCTCAGCTCAACAAATCGCACAGTATAAACAATAGTAATACTTGAACTTAACCACTACCTAATTGCAGACACCGCTAATAAATGAAAAAAGATGCTGCATGGAAAGGATTAAATATTCACCAACGGCAATGTTATGTGCATATGTAAAGCACGGCACATTGTAACTCAGAAACCTGACGTTTATCTGACATATGAATACACCCTATATGCACTACACTAACAGCTGCTTATTCACAGAGGTATGAAAATTTAAACCACTTGGCAGTGTGAAATGACACCATGCTAATGTGCATATCCATAATTCATTACTTCAATCCATTTTGCAGTGAACTTGAGTGTGTGTGAGAGAGAGAGAGAGAGAGAGAGAGAGAGAGCACTGGATAACAAAACTACACACTGTAAAGTAACTGTCTGTTTTTCACAGATGACTAATAAACAACTTTGACCTATTAGTGTGTTAACCATAAGCTGCTGGTGTCATGCATACATTGATGTCCTCTGCTGACAGCATAATTTACTTTGTTTTTCTCTGTTGTGAACATTCGTGGTTCTTAACAATTCTAATAAATACTTTTGCATTTATCTGCACAGATACATTAACACTCTGTGTGTGTGAAACTGAAACCACAAATTGTGGCTGGCAGAGTTTATATTGTCACATTAGTCTTGTGAACTTGTTGCTGCACTCCTTACAAAAAAGTGATGTGGTAATACCAATACCATCACCTTCGATGAAATCAGATGATAATACCATAGTAATTCAGTATAAAGCAAGGTACTCAATGATTAACATATTCATGTCCCAAGATATTTACACAACACTCCAAGGTACTTTTTGAGCAGGTTCTATCCTTTTTTGTTTTGTTACTTTGGAGATGTCATAACAATAAGCTGTTTTTATGTGTTTGTCAGTTACCTCGACTGAAACAATAACATTTAAATCGACAAATACAGGGAGGAAATAAAATGCGGACATTTGTTCTTACCCCAGTGGAGGCCCTATATTACTTAATAGGAAGCAGCTGTTATAGTTTGTCCATTGGTTTCAGTTTTCAACATGAACAATAAGATGGCCTATGCTTTGGTTTCAGTTGAACAGTGCGTCAAAAACTTCCCTGTTGAGCAAAATCCGAAAAACATGAAACCAGTGCCCTCTGCTGGTCAACGTCTGACTCACCTACCACCTACCAAACTCACACCCTTGATTAGAAAATAATATACGGCGGTTATTTATATTCTCGAATGGACTATATACATGTCCATGTATGGGTGGTCCTGAAGGTCATCTCAAGACTGTTGGACGGGTGAGGAGTGTGCTCTGCTCATATATACACATTCAGTTATGAATATAACTTGAGTATGACATCATACTGAACTACTCCAAGTTGTGGTTTACCAGTTTTAAATATTATTTTCTTGTGCATATTCCCAGTTTTGATGGTCATGATTGTCAGTGCAAGTTATTTTAAACGTTGTGTTAGTAGTCTTTCATCAAATTATGTATATAAGATTACTATTCAAAAGTTTAGGGTCTTTGTTTGTTTGCTTCTTTAATACATTTATTTAGCATTGACCCATTAAATTTATCAAAAGTGGCAGTAATGACATTTATGTTACAAAAGACTTCTATTTCAAATAAATGTTTAATATTTATCAGAAAATCCCAAAATAATGTATCATGGTTTTCGCAAAAATATTAAGTAGCACAATCACTTTCAATATTAATAATAACAGGAAATACATCTTGAGCACCAAATCATCATATTAAAACAGTAGCTCTTCACTGTAGAACGAGATCCAGGGTACAGATCCGGGTAGGTTTAGGGATCAGGGAGTGGAGACGGGTACATGTGTAAAATGGGAGGAGTTGGATCTGGATCCAACCTCGCCCCATGGATCTCGTGTTCTGCAGTGAGGGCCGTCTCAATCAATTCCCAAAAGTTTTATAAACATGAAATTTGAAGTCACACAGAGACAAAGACATTTGTTTTAATTTATTTATGATTATAAAGCTACAATTTACAGAATGTTCCAGACAGCAGAACTGGTGAAAGGTGGTGAGAAAACACAAATAGGAAGAGAGGATTATTTCTCCCCGGCTTTTGGGGGGACCCACTCCTGGATCTTCTTGCGAGTGGTTGAATAGGGCACGTAGCAGTTTGATGTGCCACTGAGGTTGAACTGATGAACCTTGGCCAGGAACTTCTTGGGTTCTGGAGGGTGAGTGGTGGGAGGGTCATCCGTCATGCAGTGCAGCCAACGGTGCCTGAGAA
>RJVU01022182.1:1159898-1188292 GCA_003731715.1 Anabarilius grahami | reverse complement strand
CCCAAAAGGTGCATCAGCAAGAGAATTTCAAATATCAATAATTTGGATGTCTTTCTACTTTTTTTTCACTAAAAGTGTTATAGATGTACTTCCTGTTCCAAACACTGTATTCTCATTGCCGCTAATACTGAATTTGCAAGACAATCAATTTTCAATTGCTCTGTAAAATTACCCAATGTTTCGCTCATTCATAATGGCTGCCAATTATCATTTTTCATTCAGTTACTCTTACCACAACTCTCCTTAATTAATACATTTTTTCACAAGAATATGTTTAAGGCAAAAGCAGGTTCTTAAAAGGGCTCTATAAACCAATACTTACATAATCTTAAAGGTGGGGTAAGCCATTTTTCAAAAACGCTGTTGGACATTGTTGATATTTGAAATCAACCCAAACAAACCCACCCCTCTCTTCATTGCTCCGCCTCCAAAACTGACCCTCCAATCCTAATCACCCTGTTCTGAGTCGGTCTCGAACCCCGATTGCTGCTGGCAGGCGAGTGCACCAACAATGATGCTAAACACCGAATTCTCTAGCGGTCGTCACACCGTGTCCTGACCAGACGCGATGCGATAAGATTCCAGCGACGAGCAATTTGACTGTCCACACTAGACGTGACGTGAAAATGAGAAGCGATAAAATCAATCAAAAACCACAGCCAATTAGAAGAGAGTGTGGGCGGGCTCTCTCGGCAAGAGCACAGCGGACACAATGAAATGGGCAAGTACTTAGTAATTCGCATTGAGATGACAGTTTGAACGTTCTTGTGCCCATTTATTTATTTTCAAGATCTGAGGTGAATTAGCCAATGTTGTTTTCATTACAGCTAAAAAGCTGATAACACAGAATGATGATCAAACTCACATTAGACGCTTTTAACAATAAATAAAGCACATAAACAGTACCTGATATTATCATTGCCATACTTTGTGTTGCTTTTCCAGCCGCACAACATCGCAGAGAAATAGAAACGTTTCTAAAATAGAATATTCGCGTGTTGCCGTCGCGGCTGGTTAGGACAAAAACTCAGATTAACATGGAAAAGATACCTTTTAATCGCTTGTCGCGTCTGGTTAGGACACGGTGTCAGTGTGCAGTGGTTTACCTGCACAACTCTCACTATCTAGCCACTGTTACACACGCAATGCGAGAGTGGATGTCTGTTTATCACAGTTGATGTGCAAACAAAATAATGCTTCACGAAAAATAAAGCACAGATGATTAACGAACAACAAGGAAGCACAAAAATGAATGTACAGTACACAAGAGTAAATACAAATAAGAGTTCATTGTTAGGTCACCAACAGCACAGCAGCTCCAGACAATCAAACCCAGTGTTACTCACGTGTGAAGCGGAATCAAAGCAGCCTCCGCGTCTGTTTTCAGGCCTTTCTGCTTCGCTCTCTCCAGAGCTGGAAAGCTTTTCTAATATTAACGCTGGTCCTAAAGTGCTTGCCCAGTCATAAACCTTCATTCCAGTGATATACTTTTGAGCTCTTTTATATCATCTCTTTCTGTTTTTCTTCAAATCTCCCTCTTGCTCGTTGTCTCCTCGACCGTCATACGCCCCCTAATGCTGATTGGTTACACATTTGTCATTGGTATTGGCCTGAATAACTTCCAAACAGTGTTTTTGAAAAACTACTTACCCCACCTTTAAGTGCAAAAACTGCATATTACAGGGCAAAAGGGCGAAACTAAAGGTGATGATACACGGGGAAACTTTTTGAGCAATGTTGCAGGGCAGTGTTGCCGAGCGATGTTGCTTGGGCACTTTCCCATTGAGAATGGGAAACAAATTTCTATCTGGATACTTTAGATTGAAATTTGTTGCCCATTCTTAATAGGAAAGTGCCCTAGCAACATCGCTCGGCAACACTGCCCTGCAACATTGCTCAAAAAGTTGCCACGTGTATCTTCACCTTGACTCCATTAAAAGTAACACCATGCCAAATACATCTGTATATATTACCATTCAGCAGGGACCATGCTGCCATCAACGTCCCACAAAGTCTTCTTGCCGTTCATCTCTCTGGTGTAAATCACCCAGCGTTGACGGCCTGTAAGTCACAAATAGAAAAATACATACTCAGAAGACATAAACGCTGTGAATGTGTGTATAGACAGCTATGTATGTAAATTCATACCGAAAAAGTATTTGTTGTCCTCATAGTATTTGTTGCCATATTTGTCAATACCCACCAAGGCTCCTGTCTTGATATCATTCACCCTGAGAAAGACATTTGTTTATTAAATCAATTATTAATATATTGAGTGTAGTTTATTATAATAATTGTAAGTGTATTATAATATATACATATTAATAACAAATTCTCTGCAAAAAGTAGAGGCAGCAGCAGCAGACATTTCACTACAGGTCCAACAAAAACGGTACAATCTCGCCTCCTAAATATTAATACTAATAAATAAACGATACAAATAAAATTATGACATCATAGCCCCTCCTTTTAGTTCTATTTTGTATGATGATCTTAACTTGTTTCTATCTACATGTTGACAAAGGTCTCCGTGTTTAAATAACTATTTCACTGTAAATTGATATGCAAAATAAACTATTACTCCGGTAAACAGACACTTGTTCAGTGTTTTGCATTCATATGTGTGACTGTACAGTCAAGAGGTCATTGCTTTGGATTCATTGTCTTACAGCTTTACACACTTCATTTCACACCCGTTTACCTCTAAAGATATAAAACATTTACATTTGAGTGATTCACCTGAATAGCTGCAGCAGGAAGCCTTTAACACCGCCATGACCGGTGAGTTGACCCACAGCCCGCCGCACTAAATTCGTGTACTCCGCCATAGTTGACGGACTCTAAACGCTGACGGACGGTCACGCAACTTTACAGTTCCCCCTGCACACGATACGCGGTTTGGGTTCCGCCAACAATCTCTCAACTTTGGTTTGAACAGTAAATGTTCTTGTTTGTAGGTGACGTGCACTAACTGGGGAAAAAAGAGCAGTTTATTAAGAAATATTTCAGGTGTTTCAATAAATAGTAATACTACTAATATACATACATACGCGCGCGCGCGCACACACATATATAGTGTATATACACACACACGTTTGTTTTTGTGAATTGTGGGGACATTCCATAGGCGTAATGGTTTTTATACTGTACAAACTGTATTTTCTATCCCCCTACACTACCCCTACCCCTAAACCTAACCATCACAGGAAACTGTGCACACTTTTACTTTCTCACAAAAACTCATTCTGTATGATTTATAAGCCTTTTGAAAAGTGGGGACATGGGGAATGTCCTCATAAGTCACCTCTTTTTGTAAACCTATGTCATTATACACATTTGTGTCCTGATATGTCACAAAAACGCGCACACACAAACACACACACTAAGTATCCAAGCTTGATCGGAGAATGTTTCTGAAAGGTCTGGTTTACCCTTTAATAAAAATATGACAACACAAATATAAAGGTACATTCACAAGGTACTGCTTGGAATGAACCTGGAACAACTGAATGGATTCCAACACGTTTGACCAATACATTTCCATGACTTCCATTTCTTTACAGAGATTGCACTCACAGAGTATAATTGTTTTGCCAATGAAATATATTAGAGCATAAACAGAAAAACGTACATGCACTACAGAAATTCCCATGACTTTTCATGAGTTTTCTGTGACCGTGGGAACCCTGTATATCACATCAAATGTGTTCATAAAAAAGGAAAAGGCAAACAAATACCAAAATACCAACATTTTCCCCTTGATTTGACATTTATTATTCCTATATACATGATTCATATACATACAGAGAAAGTCAGTGCTTGGGGGGGGGCAAAGTTCTCTTTGGAACAAGTTCTTTAGAACAGGTTCCTTGCACTTCCTGTGTCTTTATAGACACTTGTCTAAACATAAGTACAGCAATACAATAAAAGCCCAAATTATCCAACCGCAGCAGTTGCAGTAATCCACTTTATCCATACTACATAACCCATAGACACAATCACTGACCAAATGAAAAAGCAAATTCATAACAAAATGATTTTCTCATTCAAAACTCATATGATTATATCATAAAGATCGCTGTTTTGGCCCAAAGGGTCTGAGTTAGCAAAGCTAATGACATTTTAAAGCTGATGAGTGTGGCTGTAGGGGAGGCTTCAGTCACTCAGAGTTGCTGATTGGCTGGCTGTTGTAGTCGGTAGACTCCATTTTGAGGATGTAGGGAATGATGCTGTCGATCTGGACGTTCCCGATGAGACCGGCGAAAAAGAGCTCTTCAGTCACCGCAGCGCTCATGAGCCGCAGTGCAGGCAGACGAACTAACAGTTTTGAAAGGCTAATAGAAAAAGAGAATTTATATATTGTTTATAGTCACATCTCAACATAAAACTAAATGAAAAAAAATATATATATATTTCTGAATATTTAAAATTCAGAAGGTACAAGAGTCACTCACCGATATGTGTCCTCTGGATACACTTTGCTCACATAGTCCTGAAGTTCCATGTAGGCTTTCTCCTGAAAGCGCTCAATCTGAAGGGTGCCGTCCACTCCGGAGTGATCTACGACAAACACATACAGTCAACTTCATTCTTACCTTTTTCATTTCCCTGCATATTTTTCACATAAACTCCAGTTGTGCTCACCCGGGCTGAAGAGAACCACAGCTTTGAGGTAAGCATATTCATATGCGTCAGGACTCATGCGACTCATACTGTTACAAAATTCCTGCATACGCCAGATATGCTCCATGACTTGCTTCACCCGCTCTGGGGACAGTTTATCTGTGGAACACATGTAGGCATCTCATTAGATGTCTGTGCCTCAGTGAATTGGCACAAATTGGTTTTCAAACTGGGGCCTGGGGATCCCCAGAGGGTGCTGGGGGGGGGTCCGTGCAAAATTTGAGAAATGTATGTATGTAAAATATTGTGCTTAAAATATTGTTTTACATAATTTGACCAAATTCAGAAATATAGTATACTCAAAAATAGTAGCATACCTTCATCCAGGCTGGTTTGTAAGTGGCTGATTATGGCCGTGAGGATGGTTTCTACATTCATAATGTGTGAACACTGAGCCAGACCTAAAGCAAACAACTCATTCCAGCAGGCCTTCATCAGTGTGATGCTGTTCTCTGAGCTAAATACCAAAAATACAGAGAATGAAATGAGGATAAAAGCCACAAATAAAATCATTACACAGAACATTGCAATTTGAATTAGGTGTAGGAGAACAAATAAGGGTAAAAATGGCCAATTATGCCTGTAATTCTGTTCCACTGCCTTGGGGGCAACATTTTTAGGCATCATATGATCGCTTCTGACATTAAGGCTGTATTAAAAGGTAGGAAAGATTCCTAAGATAATTTTTTACCCAGTTCTAATGCAGCATTGCATATACAGTTGTAAGAAAAAGTATGTGAACCACTTGCAGAATCTGTGAAAATGTGAGAGATCATACAAAATGCATGTTATTTTTTGTTTAGTACTGTCCTGAGTAAGATATTTTACATAAAAGATGTTTACATATAATCCACAAGACAAAAAAGTAGCTGAATTTATTAAAATATCTCCATTCAAAAGTTTGGGAACCCTTGATTCTTAATACTGTGTGTGGTTACCTGGATGATCTATGACTGTTTTTTTGTTTGTGATGGTTGTTCATGAGTCCCTTGTTTGTTCTGAGCAGTTAAACTGAACACTGTTCTTCAGAAAAATCCTCCAGGTCCCAAAAATTCTTCAGCTTTTAAGCATTTTTTTGCATATTTGAACCCTTTCCAGCAGTGACTGTATGATTTTGAGATCTGTCTTTTCACACTGAGGACAATTGAGGGACTCAAACACAACTGTTAAAAAACTGATGCTCCAGAAGGAAACGAGTCGGGGGTGAAAACTTTTGAATTTGAATATCAAGGTAAATTATACCTATTTTTTCTTCCGGGAAACATGCAAATATCTTCTGTTGCTTTCGGAGGGCAGCACTAAATGAAAAGCAATGATATTTCAATAAAATAAGAACAATTCTTCATCCTGTTCAAAAGTTTTCACCCCCCAACTCTTCATGCACCGTGTTTCCTTCTGGAGCATCAGTGAATGTTTGAACCTTTTTTAAAAGTTGTGTTTGAGTCCCTCAGTTGTCCTCAGTGTGAAAAGATGGATCTCAAAATCATACAGGAAAGGGTTCAAATATGCAAAAAATGCTTAAAAAATGAAGAATATGCAGGACCTGGAGGATTTTTCTGAAGAACAGAGCTCAGTTTAACTGCTCAGTACAAACAAGGGACTCATGAACAACCATCACAAAACAAAAAAACAGTCGTAGATCATCCAGGTAACCACACACAGTATTAAG
Source organism: Anabarilius grahami (assembly GCA_003731715.1). NCBI lineage: Eukaryota > Metazoa > Chordata > Actinopteri > Cypriniformes > Xenocyprididae > Anabarilius > Anabarilius grahami. The sequence continues at coordinate 1,181,940 of RJVU01022182.1, read as the reverse complement.
AATCAATGGTTCACATACTTTTGAATAGGGCCATTTGAATAAATTCAGCTTTTTTTCTTTTCTTGTGGACTATATATAAACATCTTTTATGTAAAATATCTTACTCAGGACAGTACTAAACAAAAAATAACATGCATTTTGTAAGATCTCTTATATTTTGTTAAAAGTTTTCACATTTTCACAGATTCTGCAAGTGGTTCACATACTTTTTCTTACAACTGTATGTCAGAATGCATTTGAGTGAGCTGTAAAAAAAAAGGTGGTGGAGAATGCGGGAAGCGCTGATTATAAATATACTTATAATTCATTTAGTACTAAAAAATAAAGTATATTTTAAAGTATTATATTTATTTTTTAATTATTAAAAATATAACCCCCCATTTAAACCTGTATTTAGTGCTATCCACCTGAAACCAGGTGTAAACTGGCAATGTTTGGGGTAACACATTACAAGTAACTTGAGTTACGTAATCAGATTACTTTTTCAAGTAACCAGTAAAGTAACGGATTACTTTTAAATTTACAACAAAATATCCAAGTTACTTTTTCAAATAAGTAATGCAAGTTACTTTGTTTTCACATTTATTTGACTGACAGCTCTCCTGTCCCCATGATGAGAGAAATCGTAAGTGCAGAGGTGTGTGCGCTGTATAAACATGACGGTTATTGTAGTTCTAAACTTAAATGTGAGCATTTACTCATCTCACTCGCACAAAAACAGTCAGTATTCCTCAAAATGAATAAAAACAGTGAAATGCAATCTCAGAATATTGCACAAACCTGCAATAATTAAATTACACAAATATACGTTATGTATTTAATCTTACTTTATTAACTGCTGACTTTCGATGATCCAATCCAACCATACTAATAATAAGCAAAAATGACTCTGAATAAACATCACATTTGTGATCAGCCTGAAGTTTTTTCAGTTCACATTTGGTATGAAAGGGCCTTTACATTTGCCAAAAATAGAACATTTTTGTTGTTATTAAAAAACAAGCAAGCCCAGCCCAGGTGAGAAAAAGTAACACAAAAGTAATGTAACGCATTACTTTTCATAAAAAGTACTTGTTACTTTTTTAGGGAGTAACACAATATTGTAATGCATAACTTTAAAAAAAAAAAAAAAAAAAAACTTTCCCCAACATTGTAAACTGGGATATTAATACACTCACCCAAGGGCCTGGAAGGCTGGAATAGAGCGTGCCCAGTGCATAGAGAGGAAAAGCAGACGGGAAGCTGATTCACAGATGTAATTCAGATTCAGGAAGTCTGGCATGGGCAGCGGCATCATCAGCTACACACAATATTTAATACACACTGTTATTCGACCATCATTTTTAGTGCTATAACTGCAGTGTATGTCAATCAACAGTGACCCCTGACCTTAAAGGGCACATGCATATCTGAGAGCAGTGGTCCTTCCAGTTCCAGTAGGGCGGTGGACTGTTCATCAACCCTGACAGCCACTATCCCTTCTGCCACCTCTTCCCCACAACTATCCTCAGGCTGAAGCACCTTTGTGAGCGTGTCAAAGGCCCTGGACACAAACAAACACAAATGTGTAAGCACAGCCATGTACCGCACATCTTCCAGGCTTGATATCAGAACTACGCGAGTTGCTTTCCGCACCGTGTGACGTCATTCGACTCTTCCCTCTGCATGTCTGTCATAACGCTGTCATCGTTACTCGCGGTCTCTATCCCCGATAGGTCAGTACTGCTGTCCATCATCTCACGACTTTTGTTGAGGTGACCGAGAGACGTGACCACGTTAGCCAAGGTACCCAGATCTCCCTGACTGGAATCATTCTAAAGTGAACATCAGAAAACTTGAATATACATATTAACATATGAATGTCATACAATGAAAACATGCTCAGGTTAGATTTCCAGGGCCTCTGCAGGGTTTTTAAAATCAAATTTAAGCCTTTTTTTAAAACCTGCACTAATAAAATTAGTGCTGTATGAGCCGGGAAGGGAAATGTCTATGGTAACACGTAAAATGTTAATTAAATAGTAAAAATGACTGTAAAAACCACCATTTAAAGGATTGAAATGCAGGCTTTGACAAGAACAAAAAGTTTTATAAATTGATAAACCTCACATTTCAGCCTTTAGACCACTTTTTCAGTCAAAATTATAAATGATTAGGCCTATATTTATTTTCTGATGATTATACACATATATATTTTAATTATTTTTTTGCAGTGGTATAATAAAACAGCACAGGCTGAATGAAAATACTAATTAACTCTCTGACAGTAGGTGGCGTTTAGGGAACAGCAGAAATATAGCAGTTACCCTGGTAAGCAGCTGCGCTTTTTAGAACTGTGAATTTGCAGGTGATAAACACCAAAAGGTAAACTATCGCAATTCCTGTTTTTCCTTTCCTCTTGAAATGATAATTAAGACTTCTCTTATACAATTTAAAAGATTTAAGACTTTTTTTTGGCCTTAAATTTGATCAAACTGAATTTAAGATTTAAGACTTTAAGGACCTGCAGGGACTTTTTTATTTTTAAAATTAGTAAAAATTATTTTATTAAAATTTCTTCACAAATTTTTATGTTGTAAGAAAAGAAAACTACAATGCTGTAAAACTACTTATAAATATAAATAATATATAGTATATAGTTAAATAATATATATTACTAATGAGAACTGGGGGGAAATATATGTTTAATTTTCATGCAAATAATGCCACAGTGCAAAAAAAACAAAAAAAACTTGGCAGTCCTAAAATAGGCTTCATTTTCTTTATGCAAATTTGATTTTGATTTTGTGGTGAAACATGTCGAAGCATGTTCTTGACAGGGAGATTTACCTAGTAATCTTTTTTAATTACAGGGACCAGGAAAATAGATTTACAAATAGATTACAGCTGAGTTTCGAAAGGAACCAAAGGGTTAGTTCACCCAAAAATGAAAATCGGAACACAAATTAAGTTATTTTTAATGAAATCTGAGAGATTTCTATCCCTCCATTGACAGTCTACACAACTACTTACTTTGATGCTTCAAAAAGTTCATAAAGAGATCATAAAATGAGTCCAAATTTTCTGAGGAGACTCGATTGCTTTATATATTGAACAGATTGAATTTAGGCTTTTATTCATGTATAAACATTGATCAGCGAACATAAACAGAAGATTGACCGTACTTGCTTTGAAGCTCGAGAACAAACCTCTTATGGAAGCTCAAATGTGCTGCATAACACGAGAATTGAACCTCATTGGTTCTCGCAAGTCAAACAAGCATGCTTGAGCTTCCTATTACCAGATCAGATGTGTGAGTTGATGAACGTTTATGTGAATAAAGGTCTAAATTCAATCTGTTCATCATTAAAAGGATCTTGTCTTCAGAAAATTTGGACTAAACTGCTCAATTCATATGGATTAGTTTTACAATCTCTTTATGAACTTTTTGAAGCTTCAAAGTGGTAGTTGCGTAGCTGTCAATGGAAGGACAGAATCTCTCACATTTCATTAAAAATGTCTTCATTTGTGTTTCCAAAATTAACGAAAAGATGAGTTTGGAACAGCAAGAGGGTGAGTAATTGATGACAGAATTTTTGGGTGAACTAACGCCTTGATAATAATATATATAATTTTTACTAATAATTATTATAATTATATAAGATACAATATTCTAATAATATTAATAATAAATGTAATTTTAATAATTAGAATTACTACCAAAAAAACAAAACAAAATTGATTTTTTTTACCTGATCTGGTGAAGAAGGAATTAAAATGGTGTTGTCAAGTTTGGAAAGTGATTGCTGTATGTTCAAGAGCATGTTGGAGTCCAGTAAACTGGTGGACCTGTGATCAGACAAAGTGAGAGCTAGAAACGAAAAAAATTAAAATAAAAAATCTTTTTGACTGACAAAAACACATTCACATCCATACCTGGTGGTCTCTTTTTCGTTAACAAACGTTGGCATGGCGGCGAGAGGGCTGCAGAGGTTTTTGCGGATGTAGATCTTTTCGATGGAGGGTGCACAGTTTGCTGGCTTCTCTCTCGACACCTCCACCGGTTTCCTCTCACACTGAACAGCTGTTGGCAGAATTTCAGCAGGTGAAAATCATAAGTCTTATCACAAAAGTAACAGCACACCCCTGCATCAGTCATGTCCAGAATGAAAATTGGTTCAGGTACGTGTTATGTATCTGATCCGGACTCACAGTCCTGTTTCATGCCGAGGGCCATGCAGCGCTGCAGTCTGCAGTACTGACACCGGTTCCGATGGTGTTTATTGATGATACATTCTCCAGACCCGCGGCACGTGTACACCAGATTCTTCCTGATGCTGCGCTTGAAGAAACCCTTACAGCCCTCACAGCTCACTGCTCCATAATGACGACCTAAACACACACACACACACACAATGACCAACAGGACAAATGCAACTATATTCAAGTGTCTCTCTCCAATAATAGCTTGCAGACAGTTTGAGGTCTACACAAGTGTGTGAGTGTGTGTGTGTCATGTACCTGAGGCCTTATCTCCACAAACTACACAATACTCCACTGGAGGCTTCGTAGCACCCTGTTCTGAGCCCTCCGTCACAAACTGAAAAACAAAACACTCTAGCCTATAAATATGAACATTAACACTGTGTAAATTACAAAAGGAAATACCACATACAAAAACAAACAAGCAAGTACAGACTATCACAATTCAAACCGATATGAGAGGACTACAGTTATAGTACACCTAAAAAAAGTATTGTGGTGGTACCAAATTACAGTGATGTATCAGATGCTAATACTATGGTACTTTGACATATACATGGTATCAAAGTATTTATATGGTGTTTCTCCGCACTAAAGGCTCAACTTGAGTTTGACATTAGCATGTTGCTAAGCTAACGGCGCAACTCTTTAATAAGCAACACATAGCACACACAAATGTTGGGTAAAACTATCCATTTACACCAAACTGTTTTAATAAAGTGGTGGATCCAAAATGGTCAATATTCATATTCATGCATTTTATACATATTTCATGTTAATCATTTATGGCTTATGATTTATCAATATTACTTTTGATTTCATATATTCATGTACTCCTACTCCATATATTAATCCTCATCATATTTTCAAGTATTCACACTTTATTGTACTCCTTTATGGTTATTCTTCTTGTATCTTTAAAGGGTTAGTTCACCCAAAAATGAAAATTCTGTAATTTATTACTCACCCTCATGCCGTTCCACACCCGTAAGAACTTCGTTAATCTTCAGAACACAAATTAAGATATTTTTGATGAAATCCGATGGCTCAGTGAGGTCTGCATAGCCAGCAATGACATTTCCTCTCTCAAGATCCATAAAGGTACTAAAAAAATATTTAAATCAGTTCATGTGAGTACAGTGGTTCAGTATTAATATTATAAAGCGACGAGAATATCTTTGGTGCGCCAAAAAAACAAAATAACGACTTATATAGTGTTGGCCGATTTCAAAACACTGCTTCACGAAGCTTCGGAGCGTTATGAATCAGCGTGTCGAATCAGCGGTTCGGATTCGTCACGTGATTTCAGCAGTTTGGCGGTTTGACACGCGATCCGAATCATGATTCGACACGCTGATTCACAACGCTCCGAAGCTTCACGAAGCAGCGTTTTGAAAGCGGCCATCACTCTATAAGACATTATTTTGTTTTTTTGCCGCACCAAAAATATTCTCGTCGCTTTATAATATTAAAACTGAACCACTGTACTCACATGAACTGATTTAAATATGTTTTTAGTACATTTATGGATCTTGAGAGAGGAAATGTCATTGCTGGCTATGCAGGCCTCACTGAGCCATCGGATTTCATCAAAAATATCTTAATTTGTGTTCCAAAGATTAACGAAGGTCTTACGGGTGTGGAACGGCATAAGTGTGAGTAATAAATGACATTATTTTCATTTTTGCGTGAACTAACCCTTTAAGAGTATGTATGCTTGCTATATTAAATTGTTCTTCAAAGTGTTCCAATGTGACAGATTATGTTGAGACGTTTGTGGTAAGATATTGGACGCCTGCCAAGTACTGAAGCGATGATGTTTTCAGAATTAGTTGCTCATTTAAACTTGATGTACCTTTGTATCAAAATATGTCTTTTAGCTTCTTGCTCTTGTCTACTTTTTGCTTCTTGCATCCTTTCTGCTTCTACTTCTTGCTGCTTCTGCTTCTTCTCTTCTACCTCTCATTTCATTCTGCAAATGTTTTAATTTTGTTCCTTCTTTCTCTATATTCTGATCTTCATCTTCATCCGTTAGATACAATACTCTAATAGTTAATAATAAAATCCAATTACTTAATTTGTTTGTCTCTATAATTTTTAATTCATAAATTTGTTATTCCTTATTCAAATTTGATCTCTGACATAATCATTGCTGGACTGCCTGGATCTCATTGCCTCAAGTTTTTGCATCATAAAGGAATGAAATATACGTTTTTTATAATCAAAAACTCTTGCTTTGTCTGCCATATTGGATTATTCCATGTGACCAAAATACTGCGGTTTTAATGCAAATGCATAGATTATGCATGCAGTTGAACGCATAGCCTTTGAAAGTAAACTCCATTTGATAGCATGCACAAACACAGGCAGTCAAGTCGACACATGCCAACTAGTCTAGAAAGTTTTATCTGTCTAGTGTCTATAGAAGTTATGCCTACTAAAAATGTACTTTTTTAAACTAGAGTCATAGGTGTCTCTTAACTGGTTTCCAGTAGTAGTAGTAGGCCTAGTAGTAGTAGTTGTTGTTTCGTTTCTTTTTCAACTGTGAAACAATGCGTCAGGCCAGTGTTGCCACCTTGTGGACCAACTAAAAAGGTCAAAGAAATTCAAGGCGCATACACAGTATGCGCACACTATGCTAATGACGAAATGTACAGCACGCCTACTCAATGCTGAAATGTTTACCTGGATCTGTTGTCCTGTCAGCTCAGGTGATGCGAAAAGCAGTTGATTGACAGCTGACCCATCGGCAGAGGTTAAGATGACCTTGGCTGGTGAGTTCTCTTGTTTGATGAACAGTTTCTCCTGGTTGGGGTAATCCAGGTTAGCTAATATAAACTGCTGCTTGCCGGCTCCAGCCTGATCAATAGCTGTGACTATCTGCACCTTCTGAGCCAACTGCTGCTCCGTCACAATCTGATACAACACGTGACAACAAAGACCATCAAAATGAAACCTAATGACGTTTACAGCAATAAGTTCAGTGAAAGCCTGTTCACACAAACATGAATGATTGGCACTAAAATTCTTCCTCTGCTATTTACTGTCGCTTAGCAAAAAAAGCACCAAGTTGTAAGGTGTGTTCGATTTGAAACAGCGCTATGCAGCACCACTTCAAGTTGAACACACCTAAAGTTCATGTAACAGTGACTCTGTGACCAAAAGTGCCAATCTTATTGGTTGGCCAGCTTTTTTTGCAGTGCGATGAATTTTTTTTCTTACAACCATCCGTAAAAAAAAATATAACAGCCATTCATTAAAATTCAAATATTTATTGCACTAAATGTACAATCTAAGTCACCTGTAGGCCTCCATCTGCAGACACCAGCTGAATTCTGGGACTTTCTCCTTCCATGATAACGATTTGTCAAAACCTTGGCTTAGCAACGCCCCATCAGCCACACGCCCACCTGAGAAAAATAACACGACTCTATGTTCCGATGCTTTCTTAAGGGTTAGTTCACCAAAAATGCAAATTCTGTCATTAATTACTCACCCTCATGTTGTTCCAAACCTGTAAGACCTTCGTTCATCTTCGGAACACAAATTAAGATATTTTTGATGAAATCTGAGATTTTTTTTATCTCCCATAAAAAGCAACGAATTGACCACATTCAAGGTCCAGAGAAGTAGTAAAAACAACATTAAAATAGTCAGTGGTTCAACCTTTACGGTGCCACATTGCTGCAACATACATGATATTTTTTCACTCAATTATGTCGTAATAACAAGATATTATGTCGTTAAAACAACATTTTCTTGTAAAAACGACATCTTTTCTCGTATTAACGAGATATTATGTCGTTAAAACAACATATTTTGTACATGATGTGTACGTTTACCTTTATCTGATCTATAATAGAGATTTTATAGGCAATAGCCTAAATCAGTGCCTTTCTCACATTTCTGTGCTCGAAAAGCAAGCAAATATAGTGTAAAATACCTTTCGATGCCTGTATCAATGGCTTTGCCCATAGAGTAATGAACACAATATTATTGTTTTATTGCCGTATATACCCATTTGTAAATATGCAGTTTCTAATAATAAAGCACAATTTTATCATTTAGCATTCCTTATTTGCTGGAAAATAAGTCGCAAATGATGTCACATGCATCGGGTCAGACTTAAGTTTTTGAGAGGAGAAAAAATTATACATTTTATTATTATGTATTATGTATTTTATTATACATTCAAAAATAATGTAACTAAAATAGGCTATTTCCACAACAAATACTTAAAATGTAACTGTATTCAATACAAAACAAGAATGAAAATATAAGTATAAAATAAACAAATTATAGTGGCATTCATTAGCTACAAACAATATTTATTTTAAAGTCTAAACTAATTTATTTAAAGCGAAGCTGAAACTGAAACTTGCTCCTCTCTCATTCGGCACGAATCCAAATATTTCTATTTTCGCACTTGGACGCTAAACTATTATTTATTATGTTAACAATGCTTTGTACTTTACTCGTGTCCCAGTATCCACATAAAACAGCATCCTTCACATGCGCAAAAACGTGTTTTGGAATAACAACACAACGGTAGAAGTCTCATACTTCAGTGCAATAGCCTAAAATTGCTAAAATTTGTTATAATATTCATTCAAGCTAATTTTACTGCACAAATGCAGAGTAAAAAAAATTATAGTGTTTAAAATATTACATGTATTGGAAAAAAATATTTAAACAAATATTTTATCCTCATATCTAGTTTTTCTAGACATCGTAATCTTTGTGTAACATACTTAAATTAGCTCGTTGTTTCTACCTTAAGCCTAAGACATTGTTTAAATTTAATACATTGTTAGTTAACTGTGTATGCAGTTCCTGTAAAGCTGCTTTGAAACTATTGTGAAAAGCGCTATAGGCCTATACAAATAAATGTGAATTGAATAGCCTATTTAATTGATAAACTGATCTAGGCTATATAAATCTAAACTCTATTATAGATCAGATAAAGGTACTATATTTCGTACACGTCACGTACAAAATATGTCATTTTAACGAGAAAAGATGTCGTTTTAAAGACATAACATCTTGTTATTACTTGAAAAGATGTAGTTTTAATGAGAAAAAGATGTTGTTTTAACAAAATATCTCGTTATTACGAGAAAATATCTTGTTATTATGACATAATTGAGTGGAAAAAATTGTACGTATGTGGCAGCAATGCACCACCATAAACCTTAATGTTATGAAGCGATGAGAATACTTTTTGTGTGCAAAAAATAAACAAAATTAATGACTTTATTCAACAGTTTTTCCTCAGAGCTTCTGTGTTTATGTCCGAATGCCAAACCTCTCGGATTTCATCAAAAATATCTTAAATTGTGTTCTTAAGATGAACAAAGGTCTTACGGGTTTGGAACGACATGAAGGTGAGAAATTAATGACAGAAATTTATTTTTTGGGTGAACTAACCCTTTAAATGCAGTTCTCTCACCGCTGTGATTTTTGTTGTTTATTTTGTTATTGAGAGAAAAGCCTGCAGCACATATTTACATATTAATCTAAATGATGCTCCCAGCACTGTGTGCCGTGTCATGACTCATGATGTTCGTTAACAGCAATAAAATAACTATATCGGGGTCTTAAGATACTGTACAAGTTTTCAAACTGGGATCCACACAAGAGTGCATGGGGGTCTGTGGAAAAGTTGAGAGAAAAACAGTGTAAAAAATAAATAATTCTAAAATAAATAACACATACTCAGATACAAATGTATAGTATAATGCAATGTAAGTTGCTTTGGATAAAAGCGTCTGCAAAATGCGTAAATGTAAATGTAAATAACTCAATAAAAATTGATACAAATAAATAAAAAAATTGATTTAAATAAATAAATAAACATAACAGTCCAGTAAAATGCATAGTATTGTATTGTTATAGAATCTAAATATTTCCAAATAAAATTTGATAAATAATTAGATTATTAATTTTTCACAGTATAAATTGGAACCTGAATTTTACATTTTAGAATTGGGGTCCCTCGAACAAGGATGATCATATTTGGGGTTTTGTAGCATCTAAAAGATACTAGGATGTTAATTAAATAATAATAAAAGCATAAACTGTCCAGGACTGCTTACGTACTGAAGTTCAATATTTAGGTTTAGGGGACTGTTCAAATAATAATGCAAAGGAGGTCTGCCTCAATTCATATTATGTTTCATCCAATTTAATATCAGTCAAGTGATTCACAACTTTACAGTTATTGTCATTCCATCATCCTGACCAATTATTTAAATCAGGACTCTTCAATGTTAATGAGCTACTGTTATACTCTCTACATATGTATTCTGTTCAGTGTTGTAAATCAGTTCAGAATGATAAAGAAATACTGAAATCTCACAGGCAGGCATTTGATTAGCAGTAGCTACATTAGCACACTAGCCAGCATCGCGATTTGGTTTTAGTGTTATTCAAAGAATAGAATGACTTAAGAATGAATAAATGCGATCTAGCGTGAATGACAGCTGGGGGTCAGTAACTCCTGTGGAATGTGTGTGTGTTGATCCGGGAAGATAAAGTTAGATCTGTTCCTGTAGGTTAAAGGTCATGATTGAAGGGTTAAAGCTCCTCAGACATACACAGAGGGATCTTCACTGCAGCAGCTCCTCACATGCGGATTACAGGACAAATCTAGTACCTTCAGAATTTTAGATCATCAAATAACCCATAAATAGGTCAGATTAATCGCCTTTGTGTTATTGTTATCGGTATTTGTTGTGTTTATCAGACCGCCGATGTCAGATTTGCCCACTAATAGCGTTAGCTTGCTAAATAACGTCATACCTGCATCAAATTTGCTATTATGTCCATTAAATGCCTAGTTATATGTGTTTATTTTTCTTAAATGTCCAAAAAGCTCGTCTTGTCAGTTTAATCGCAGACATGTAAGGATTGATTTGATTCCCGATATTTCCTGTTAAGTTAGCGGCTAACTTCCAACGCTAACGCGTGTTAGCAGGCCGGCTAACAACAGTGCTAACATTATCCCGAATTATTAATCCTGAACAATTACTGCAAGCACAGTGTGGTTTAATAATGTAGAAAGGGTTCATCTTACCCTGAAACCGTGAATAATTATCCAAATACTGTGATGTTTTGATAAATTATCGTAAACTGACGGCTCACTGCAGCTACAGGAGGTCAGAGTTCGCGACCCGTTCAGATGAGAACGGCACATCTGCGCATGCGCGAATGCACTCGTGAGCTAGGCAGTCAGCGTTGAACGTTCATTTTAGTGAAGGTTGAATTATAATTTACGCCGTTAGCCTGTATGACTTACTTATTCCATTTTTTTTATAGTAGTGCTCTAGGAAGGTAAAATGATATATATTGGCCAATAACGGTCCCAGTTTAGCAAATTGTGAATTCTCTTACGTTAGCTGTAACATCTACAGTACCAACAGCTCTGCTAGTGGATAATGCACAAATCAATAAAAAATAAAATATTCAAGTCAGTTGCCGTTTTTGTTGTATTAGCCCATATTAAATATGCATTGGCTATCAATAACTTTGCTCTCGTTATTGTATCGTCAATTGAATGGAAGAACCCATATCATGATGTGATATCTATATGATGTGTGTAATGTACTTTTATATTTAGCAAACACAGCCCAAGTCATTACGAACCAAAGTTTAACCAGAGACCCATACATGTTTATCTCATTACATTACATTATTTATTAAAAAATTATTTGCACTTTACATTTATGTTGGGGCATAGTCTACTCCCTTGAAATCCTCAAGATATTAACAGATTACTTCAGGATGTAAAACCTTCAGGAGATCCTCAGAACTTTGGGATACAACAGTGAACTAGTGCCAAGATGACCAGGAATAGCAATTTTTCTTTAAAGTGGAGAATAAAAAACAAAACAAAAAAACAGTGGTGTATCTGTTTCCCAAAATCAAAACAATCTTACAAAAAATGTAAACATTCAAAACACAAATGTGACCAATATCGAACATATTAGCACAAAACAAAAATAAATTTGTTACCCTTCAAACAGTGAAAGATCAGTGGCTTGCTGTGCTTGGAGCTGATGAAAGATTTAGTGAAAACTAGAGAATATAATCAGGTTATACCCATTGTCAACGTGTCCTGAACAAGGTGCATTAGAGTATTTAATGTGTGTTATATCTTTCCCTGATAAGAGCACTATTTTTTCTCTCTGTATTCACAGCCGGTGTGCTATAATGTCTTATATAGTAAGTTAAAACAGTGCTGAGTTAGCCAGCCTAGCACTGTGTCTTTACTACCCATAATTCATGTAGGCCATTAAACATCCTGAACTATTTTAAATACGCCTGCATTATATTACCATTTACAAAATATGTACACTTCCAGTTCTGTCCAGTATCATGTTTAAAACAGTCAGTATGCCTACTTTTTTATACAAAAGAGTTTAAGATTATTAAAAACATTTTTGTAACTGTAACAGGCTAACTGAAAAAAAATCAAATAAAGGGCCTCTTCAGGAAATATTAGCAGAACAAATATGTATAAATTGTTCGTAACTTCATTCTTATGCAAATTGTGTCACATATAATGCTCAAATTGTTTGTAAAAAAAATGTGCATACATAAACTGTTGCATGCAATGCGTAATTCTTACATGAATGCTCACATTTCATGCGTGAATCTTTCAAATATCATTTTGTAAATAGTTACATGTAACGCATTGTTTTTGAAAACCATTCCATTCTTAAAGGGTTAGTTCACCCAAAAATGAAAATTGTGTCATTTATTACTCAGCCTCATGTCGTTCTACACCTGTAAGGCCTTCATTCATCTTCAGAACACAAATTAAGATATTTTTGATAAAATCCGATGGCTCAGCGAGGCCTGCATAGACAGCGATGGTACTTCCTCTCTCAAGATCCATAAAGGTACTAAAAACATATTTAAATCAGTTCATGCGAGTACAGTGGTTCTACCTTAATATTATAAAGCGACGAAAATACTTTTTGTGTGCCAAAAAAAAAAAAAAAACGACTTTTCAACAATAGTGATGGGCCGATTTCAAAACACTGCTTCGAAGCTTTACGAATCGTATCAGTGACTCAGAGCGCCAAAGTCGCGTGATTTCAGCAGTTTAGCCGTTTGATAGGAGATCCGATGCACTGATTTGATTCGTAAAGCTCCGAAGCAGTGTTTTGAAATCGGCCCATCTCTATATTGTTGAAAAGTCGTTATTTTGGCGCACAAAAAGTATTCTCGTCGCTTTATTATATTAAGATAGAACCACTGAAGTCACATGAAATATGTTTATATGTTAAATATGTTTTTAGTACCTTTATGGATCTTGAGAGAGGAAGTGTCTTTGCTGTGAATGCAGACCTCACCGAGCCATCGGATTTCATCAAAAATATCTTAATTTGTGTTTCGAAGATGAATGAAGGCCTTACGGGTGTGGAACGACATGAGGGTGAGTAATAAATGACATTATTTTCATTTCTGGGTGAACTAACCCTTTAAAAATATATATGTATATGTGCATCATATGTAAAACCGTTCTTATGTAAATTGTTGCAGGTAATGAAAGAATTGTTTGTAAAACCACGCTTGGGTAAATGGTCACATGTAATGTCTAAAATCTTTGTAAAAAACGTTCTGCAAATGGTCACGTTCAACGCATCAATCATTCGTAAAACGGTTCGTGCGCAAATCAGTTGTAAAAACAATGGTTTTACATACAATTCATACATAAAGTCACTCTGTTTGTGCTTCACGATTAAGGCCCAGTAACTTTTTGAGCCTTCTTTTCCCAGCTTTCACAGTTGAAATCACAAAATCTCCCATAATGCACCATGCCAGACAGCACCACATGATCGTGCCAAAGGTGCGACCTGGCATCTGACATTCCTCGTGTCATACTTGCTCATGCACATTCAGACTTGACTATGAATCACACTAGTGACCAAATTTTTAAACCTTCATCAGGAAACAAGTAATACCTGCAATTTGATTCAAACTGTCCCTATGACATCATAATGGAGCGTTTCAAAATATCTAGCATTCCAACACTGGCAAGGATTCGAGTCACTGTCTGGTGGTTTTGACCCTTAATGCTCTGTGGGCTGGTTTCATGGTAATGCTAAGCACCAAAATGAGCTGTTACAGAGAGGCAGTGTTTCTTAAAAATGACATTAAGAACAAACTTATGGATTAATACTTCACATTTTTGAAGTATGAAAGAGGCAGTCTGTTTAAAAAGCCAGTTGTTTTAACTTCATTAAGGTGCTTAAGATAGATTAATGCATAAACTACATCTTCCAGCATCCTTTGCTTCAAACTAGGTTTTGATTTATACATCCTCAGACCTGTGTAACACACTGGAGAGACCCAGACTGGCGACATTTATTTATTCTATTTAATCCAACCCAGACCAGTCAAAGGATCATGGCCTCTTGAAACGCTTCGATCCATCTGAAAAAGAAGCTCAGATTTAGTTTGACTCAACGATTCTTTGATTAGATTCATAGGACAAACTCTATAGAAGTGCATGAAGTGTTTTTTGGTGTACCTCTGAGCAGTGGGGATGTCCTCTGCTCTGAAGATGTAGTAGAGTGTGTTTTTATGGTACAATTTAAACTGCATTTTTTGAGCCGGTCCTGTCTTCTCCTCGCGGAGGAAAAAGCCCAGCAGTGGCTGACTCTCCAATGCTGCAACATCCTGAAAACAATGCAATCATCGTCACATGACAGCTTTTATTATGTCATACACATCTGCATATTCTCATGACACTGAATTAAAAAAGAAAATGCAAAAAGCAGTATAGAGGAAATGATCGACGTAATTACAGTCTTCAGTATTGCAAAAATGGCTGTTTTCAAAATAACAGTTTTTCCAAGAACAAGCAACTTTTTTTCCCTGTAACTTTACAAGAGATTCAAACGTCATCTTAAAACTGTATATGCTGACTGTATATGTTTTTGGTAAAGGAATAAATGTTTAGTTAAACAATATCGCAATGTTTATGATGTTTTTTGTAGAGTAGTTTTGCTGCCAACCATGGGAAGATTCTAGTTTTGTGGACACTGTGTATGTAACATAAATTAAAGGGTTAGTTCACCCAAAAATGAAAATTCTGTCATTAATTACTCACCCTCATGTTGTTCCACACCTGTAAGACCTTCGTTCATCTTCGGAACACAAATTAAGATATTTTTGATCAAATCCAATGGCTCAGTGATCGCCAGCAAGATCATTTCCTTTTTCAATGCCCAGAAAGCTACTAAAAACATATTTAAAACAGTTCATGTGACTACAGTGGTTCGACCTTAAAATTATAAAGTGACGAGAATACTTTCTGTGCGACTTTATTCAACAATATCTAGTGATGGGCAATTTCAAAACACTGCTTCATGAGGCTTCATGAATCTTTTGTTTTTAATCAGTGGTTCGGAGCGCCAAAGTCTCGTGATTTCAGTAAACAAGGCTTTGTTACGTGTTTCAAAACTTCAATAGCTCACGTGACTTTGGCAGTTTGATACACGCTCCGAACCACTGATTCGAAACAAAACATTCATAAAGCTTCGAAGTTCCATGAAGCAGTGTTTTGAAATCGCCCATCACTAGATATTGTTAAATAAAGTCACTATTTTGTTTTTTTGGAGCACAAAAAGTATTCTCAACGCTTTATAATATTTAGGTTGAACTGCTGTAGTGGTTTAAATATTTAAATATGTTTTTAGTACCTTTCTGGGCATTGAAAAAGGAAATGATCTTGCTGGCGTTGCAGGCCTCACTGAGCCATCAAATTTGATCAAAAATATCTTAATTTGTGTTCTAAAGATGAACGAAGGTCTTACAGGTGTGGAACGACATGAGGGTGAGTAATTAATGACAGAATTTTCATTTTTGGGTGAACTAACCCTTTAAAGGTGCTTTTAGTCTTATGATAAAGTGAATTTACATGTTCAAATTGGATGCGAAATCCTGATTATTTGTGTATAAGTGCTACATTGTTGTTTTTTTCCCACACTGTAAAGGCCTATATTAGGGTCCACACCAATGAATGATATCAGTCTGTTTATTATAATGTTGTCTGCAGCTCTTTAAAGCAGGATGGATTCTGATTGGTCATCAATGCTTTTATCATTCATCAGCTGGAAAAAAGTAATTGTGAAAAGTGATTTCAACGATATTGTTTTTCATACAGTTATAGTTTTGGTTTGGACTCTGCTATTCTTTTACATTTAGAATGATTTTACAACTCTATCTTTATCATTATTGTTATCTTTCTTGTTGTGAACGGGCCTTAAAACTGTTCTTAAGTAATTGTCGTAAAATCATTAGCTATGTTTCCATCTATCTATTTTTATGTGCATTTCAGGATATCGCATAAAAAATAAAATGCTGGATGGAAACGCCAAAATGTGCATAAATTCTAAAAATGCACATAAAAAACTTTATGCGCTCAACTGAGTCAGATAAACTTTTTATCCCATAAGAAAATATGCGCATAAACTACAATGGAAACACATTAACTGAATAAATTCCTTGATGCGCATCAAAAAAGACATGACTTTGTGACTTTGTGCGTTCAATCCTTCTGGGAAGTTCGTATTTACGAAGTCCGTTGTGTTTACGATGTCAGGTGCGTTCAAGTCACTTTCGTCAAAGATTGCGGTGTACCGTCTCTTAATTAACTACACAAAAATATAGCAATGTTTTTGAAATATGCTTATAGAAAATGAACAACAAAGAATGTGCATCAGGTGTGTTTTGCTTTTTTATGTTTTAATTAATTTATGAAGCCAATATATACTTTATCGGTACATATTATATTGTTATATTACAAAGCTATTATATTTTGTGCAGAGAATTAGCCTATTTTGTTGTAAATAAAAAAGCCTGACAATATCACTGCTAAATATTGTGGTATTCCGCCATGTTTCTTACTGACACGCCCCCAACTCGTAAAGATCGGGGCTTAAAGAAAATCCAGAGCTTTCCACTGGTATTTACGACTTTGTGGTGCCATTCATGTGCGTTCAGCTCGTAAATACGTTCTTTTCGACATGACTTGAACGCACCATTTGACAATGGGACGGCATAACTGGACCAACCAGCTGACTGATCTCGTTGCACAGCATCTAAAATGCTGTTTTGGTCGTCCTGAAATGCCTGAGCAGTCTGTCATCAAAAGTGGTTCAGTATAATTTCCTCCCAGAACTGTCTTACACGACTGTGTTCCCAAACAGCAGGCATCTGCCTCCAAAAGCAAGATAACTTTATTATGTTTCGTCTTTGCGCTGTGAGGCGCAAGTAATTTATTATATACAAAATTATTACATACAGCAGCTTCTTGTACTGTAGCAACTTCCATTTTTCTTAGTGAAATTTGTGACCCTGGACCACAAAACCAGTCATAAGTCGCACGGGTATATTTGTAGCAATAGCCAACAATACATTGTATGGATCAAAATTATTGATTTTTCTTTTATGCCAAAAATCATTAGGTAAAGATCATGTTCCATGAAGATATTTTGTAAATTTCCTATTGTAAATATATCAAAAATGTATTTTTGTGAGTGGATATGCAATGCTAAGGACTTCATTTCGACAACTTTAAAGGCGATTTTCTCAATATTTAGATTTTTTTGCACACTTAGATTCCAGATGTTCAAATAGTTGTATCTCGGTCAAATATTGTCATATCCTAACAAACCATACATCAATGGAAAGCTTATTTATTTCAAAAAATTAACCCTTATGATTGGTTTTGTGGTCCAGGGTCACATTTTAGCTACAGTTTATCAGGAAGTGATTATTTTGTTCACTGGATGGAAACTACTTCATTCACAAATGTTTTATGCAATATTCCAATTTTGCGCACAAATTCGCAACTTTGGATGGACATAAGTTTCTGTGTGTAAATATATTCTTAAAATGTTCAGAAAATCATTCTTAAAGGATTAGTCCACTTTCAAATTAAAATTTCATGATAATTTACTCACCAATGTCATCCAAGATGTTCATGTCTTTCTTTCTTCAGTCGAAAAGAAATTAAGGTTTTTGATGAAAACATTCCAGGATTATTCTCCATATAGTGGACTTCAATGGCCTCCAAATGGTTGAAGGTTTTACAGTTTCAGTGCAGCTTCAAAGAGCTCTATACGATCCCATTCGAGGAATAAGGGTCTTATCTAGTGAAACGATTATCTAGCGTTTGTGGTTAAAACGTATATAATTTTAAATTTTTTTCTGAAAACAACTGATCGTTTCCCTAGATAAGACCCTTATTCCTCGTCTGGTATTGTTTAAAGCTCTTTGAAGCTGCACTGAAACTGTCATTTTGACCTTCAACCGTTTGGAGGCCATGGAATGTTTTCATCAAAAACCTTAATTTCTTTTCGACTGGGGTTTTTATTTGAAAGTGAACTAATCCTTTAAAAACAGCCAAGTGTGATGGTTTGATTCATTTTGGTAAATCATTTTGTTCAAACAGATTTCATAAATGAACTGTTTTTAAAAAAAAAAAAAAGTCCCTGTGTGGAATTTTACATCTTTTTTATAGTGACATAATTAGTTAAATGTTGTCATTTGTCACTATGTTTTCCGCTTGAGGTCTTTTTTAGTTTTATTAGTGGCATTTAGCGTATTTGTATTGTATTTGTGCGTTTGATAATGGTTCAATATTAGGGGTGTGGCGAGATCTCGTGTCACGGGATCTCGCGAGATTAAATTGTGACGAGATTTCTCGTCTAGGCGAAAAGCAGTCTCGTGATAGTGTGAGGGTGAAATTAGGAAAGAATATGCCACCGCTACGTTTACATTACACCTCCACTGTTGTTTTGCTTTTTATAGAAGTAAATCATTATTTAATTCAGTTGGATAACGGTCGCTGTCGCTCCCTATTCACAGAGTACGCGCGATCGCAAAAGGGAAAGTAAACGCGAGCGCGTATTCAAACGCGATGTCAATATCCCGCATTTGAAAGCGGCTCCCTGATGCATGCAAATATCTTCCAATATGAAAGCGATCTTAGGCTGGGCTGTGTAGTTGTAAGCATCTCTCAGCTCTGTATCATGCTTAAAGAAAAATTTGGTCTCAATTTGCATTTTGAATATCGAGAGAGTGCTTTGATTATGGTTGCACTTATTGTTTGCAATTAATAAGACTAAAAGAAAACTTATTTATTTTTATGGTAACACTTTACAATAAGGTTTCATTAGTTAATGTTAGTTAACTTTACATGAACTAAGGAAGAACAATACTTCTACACTATTTTCGTTAATGTTAATTTCAACATTTACTAATACATTGTTAAAATCAAAAGTTGTATTTGTTAACATTACTAACCATGAATGACTATTTTTATGTTTAACTAACATTAACAAAGATTAATAAATACTGTAGCAAAGATATTGCTCATTGTTGATGTTGGTTAATACATTAATGTTATAAATGAGACCTTATTGTAAAGTTTTACCATTTTTACCATTTACTCTATTTCTATGATCAATTTGTGGAAAGGATTTCAGTTAAGAGGTCAAAAGTTGTAGAACCTCATAAATCATGTACAGTAAGGTCTGAAGAGACTCGTATGAAATCATACAGGAGAGAAGCCAGTTTGCGGCAAAACGTTTTACAGTGCTTGAATATTGTTGTCTTTTACTGCATATGATAATTCATACTCAGAAAGTAGAACTGAAAGTAGAACTCTCTACTATTTGTTAGTGGCTTGGTTCAAATTCCAAGTGTAAGTATTTAAATCTGCTTCAGTCGCAGGAAACAATCGCTGTATGTTGAGCACAGTCTTAGAATGTTTTAACTAGTCGTTAAATGTGTGCCCGGCTTTTTTTAGGAGAAGAAAATGATCCGACCTCATGATGGCGCCGGCGCGCCTGATTAACCGCTCTCATGTGACGCTCAATGAACGTTTTTGCCATATCGCCCAGCCCTAGCGCTTGGTCAACAACAGTTTCAAAGTAGCTTTCCCAACAATTCTCTGTTAAAAGTCTTTTTACGTAGCTTCAATATAGTTATCTGCTTTTTGTTAATAGTTTGTAGTGTAACTATGCTACAGAGATACCACTGAATGATAAAGCTTCCTCAACTCTAGCTAAAAGTTATTACATAAATAAAGGCAGCATACTTCACTAGCAGCGTAAGTGTAGAGGACTTTGTTCTTAATGACGAACCACAGCCTCTTCCACGGTTTCTTGTGGCCTTTGGATCTTTGCAGATATCCACTCATTGAGGAGTTCTCAGTGTTGGCAGACACCTGTGAGTGAGATATTTAAATAATGACATCAGCGTTGTGGTAGAAACCGAAACCTTCACTACAGTTAGATATTAAGTTACATAAATTCTACACGTCATTGCATTAAAGGGTAATGTACAACTTCAGGTCACCTCTTTGAGGGCAGAAGGGATCTTTTTCTGTTTTCTAGAAAAAGCAAATGTTGAACTCCGCCCACTAGGGGAAACCGTTACATTGGACTGGTCACCTAAGAGACAAAAGCAAAACAGGTATTTATTTGTCTGTGCAACCACACAAGTTTAATACTTAGGGTCAAGTATGAGCAAACATCTCTAAAAATAAGCATGTTAAATAAACAACACTACTAGTAGAGAAGTGGAAGTAAGAGAACATGAAGGAAGAGAAAAGAAATTTGGTTGGCAGCTGAAATCTCTTACCCTTGTGCTGTAGTTTGATATAGCAGTGGTCGCACACTCGTGCCAGCTGATTCTTCAGGTATTCCAGGTAGTATTTATTGGACGAACATGCCTGACACACCACCTGTTGCCACAACAAACAGATATCAGTCAGACCTATTTGTTCATTCAATAAAAAGAAAAAAGCCTAGAAGTTTTCGAATTTCGAACCTTTCCACAGGCACGGCAGTGGTGGCGTCTCCAGGTGAGCGTGAACTCACACGTGCAGATCATACACATGGTCGTTCTCAAATCTGGAATCCAGATAGGAGCTTTAGAGCCCAGCGGTAGACCGTCATCAGAGATTCCCTCCAACTACACAGAAAAATCACAGACGTTAAAAGTTAAATGTCTTTTCACAAGTTTGAGACACACACACACAAAAAAAAACATGATAAAAATTGAAATGGATGCATGTGAGCTCCTTCACAAAGTATCTGAAATATTGTACTGAAATACTGTACTGTGATGATCAGTTGCTTTTTTATTTGGAAGATAGGCCAATTTATTTTTTTATTTTTTTACTTGTTTTTGAGAATTTCGATATTGGATGGTGTGAATATCTTATGATGTTTATGTTGTTAAAGACCAAGTTGTTTTTTTAATACAGTATATTTTGTGTATACAAACTTTTTTTTTTTTTTCATAAAAAAATAAAATAAAAAATAATAGCCTTGCTGAGAATTGTTCTGGTGCATTATTTGTGAATATTGCATATTTTGTAATTGGAAAGGTCATATTTTAATTGTTTAAATTAACAATTCAATCAGGTATCAAGCATTTTTTTTCTGAGAATTATCAGAATTTGGCATTAGAATTGGTATGAATAGTTCTGCTGCCACCTTTATGAATGTTTCATGCTCTACAAAAAGTGATATTTGTTTTTTCTCTCTTTTTTGGCTCATTTTGCCTGTAAAAGAGAACCTGCCTAATAATTATGCACACTGAAATATAAGATATTTTTAATTTCCAGCTTTCATTAAAATATATATATCACTTATAAATGATTAAATACAAAATTAATCGTAGTTATTAAGACTGATGTGGTTTGGAATTGGTAAAATGTGCTTGGAAAAAATGATCAGAAAATCTTCCTTGCCTAATAATTATGCACACG
>RJVU01022182.1:1146455-1156455 GCA_003731715.1 Anabarilius grahami | reverse complement strand
CGATTTTGATGAATAAGGTGATAAAACTATGAGGCATGTCTAAGACAATGGTCCTAGCTGTAATTGTTGGTTACTGCGAATTTTACCAGGTCATTTTATTTAATTTATTTACAGGCCCCTGGTCATTTTCTAAAAGTGCCACCTTAGCACCATAATCTGACTCCCTGCTCTAGTGTGTGTCATTTCCAGGGAAAATGCTATGCTCTTACTTTTCGTGTCTTTGTAGTCGGATGAATCCTCAGGAAGATTCTTCAAATAATCTGAAAGAGACATGTAAACGATGAATTGGAAGGTTCAAAATTGGTCAGAGAGATTTGCTGTATTACTTCATTAGCTTAATTTTAAGTTTAATCATAAGTTTGTCCAACCCACATATTAAAGGGCTGAAAACCCATAATTCAAATTCACTGAAATGTAACTAAACTGTCATGTGTCAGTCTGACAAGTTCATAACCTGATGTGTAATAGCCAAAATGTGCCCATGATGTATCTGCTGTGTGTGGTTTCCTGTAATGGGCCCGATTTCCTCCTGTTCTGCTGTGGAGTGCAGTGTGTACTCATCTGAGGCCCTTGTTTACACCTGGTATTAAGATGCGTTTTGTTTGATCTGATCACAAGTAGACGCAGGGAGACGCATACCCGTTTACACCTGGTGTTTTAATTTGTCTCTTTTGTCCACTTTCAACCACTTCTGTCCTGATTTCTTCGAGGGGAGGGTCTATGGGCGGGTAAATGTATGGGCTTTTTCAGATATTTCAAAATATACTTCCATATGAACGCGACCAGAGACAACAGAAAAACATACGAAGAGCAGCAGCTTTCGTTTCTGCTCTGATAGCCTCAAGACCGCACTGAACGCTGTTAATGCGTGTTAGAAATCAGGAATGGTGTGAGAACATTGTGCTTGGTACGTTTTTCGTCTTCAAACCAAACTTGGGTCTTCAGCCGNGTGTACTCATCTGAGGCCCTTGTTTACACCTGGTATTAAGATGCGTTTTGTTTGATCTGATCACAAGTAGACGCAGGGAGACGCATACCCGTTTACACCTGGTGTTTTAATTTGTCTCTTTTGTCCACTTTCAACCACTTCTGTCCTGATTTCTTCGAGGGGAGGGTCTATGGGCGGGTAAATGTATGGGCTTTTTCAGATATTTCAAAATATACTTCCATATGAACACGACCAGAGACAACAGAAAAACATACGAAGAGCAGCAGCTTGGTACGTTTTTCGTCTTCAAACCAAATTTGGGTCTTCAGCCGACAAAGTTTAAACCCCGTCTGGTTAGCGCTACTCATAATGTTTACACGTTAGTTCAGTAGGCAGAGAGTAGGTGGTCTTTTGTGGTTGTTCGAACGCAATTGACCACACAAGCGTCTACACTATGAAAGCAATCTGGTCAAACGTGTTTTCGACTACCTCTGGAAGTGGTCGAAAGTAGACAAGCTCAAAATGTTTTAGACCCTGTTTACACCTGTATTTAGCGTTATCCACTTGTGATCAGATTGACGAAAACGCATCCTAATACCAGGGTGTGTAGGAGTGAGGGTGTGTACCTGTGAGCAGGAGCTGGTATTGAGGTATACGCTGCACCGGTTTCAGCAGGTAATGCTTCAAAGCGAGACTTGCACAGCGAGGACTCGTCTGAGGATGAAAGAGTGAAATCTTAAATGAGGCATTACCAAATGTATTTTTAAAAATAATGGCTTTCCCTGTTTGAAAAAAATATCCACTCTGCATTTACTAAATATTTAAAGGATTAGTTCACTTCAGAATTCAAATTTCCTGATAATTTACTCACCCCATGTCATCCAAGAGGTTTATGATTTTCTTTCTTCAGTCGAAAAGAAATTAAGGTTTTTGAGGAAAACATTCCAGGATTTTTCTCCATATAGTGGACTTCACTGGGGTACAATGGTTGAAGGTCCAAATTGCAGTTTCATTTCAGCTTCAAAGGGCTCTACATGATCCCAGACGAGGAATAAGGGCAAAAAAAAATCAAGTCACTTTCTAAAAAAAAATACATAAAAATGATATACTTTTTAACCACAAATGCTCATCTTGCACTAGCTCTGCGATGCTCCACGCATTGCGGTAATCATGTTGGAAAGGTCACGCAAATACCGCGTTAGGGCGAAAAACTCCATCTCATTTCTCCTAATCCAATATCGTTGTTTTACCTTTTTTTTGTAAAGGGCATTTGGCTTTGCACGTTCGCTTTGTAGACACTGGATCGGTACTTCCGCCTACTAGCTTTTGCGTGACCTTTCCAACGTGATTATGCCATGCGTGCGGATCGCAGAGCTAGTGCAAGATGAGCATTTGTGGTTAAAAAGTATATCACTTTTATTTATTTTTTTAGAAAAAGACTGATTTTTTCGCTAGTTAAGACTCTTATTCCTCGTCTGGGATCCTGTAGAGCCATTTGAAGCTGCATTTAAATTGCTATTTGGACCTTCCACCCATTGTACCTTGTTGAAGTCCACTATAATGGAGAAAAATCCTGGAATGTTTTCCTCAAAAACCTTAATTTCTTTTCGACTGAAGAAAGAAGACAAACATCTTGGATGACATGGGGGTGAGTAAATTATCAGGAAATTTAACAGGAATAATTAATTGAAATTAAAATAATAACGGTAAAATACAGCTGAAATAAAACAAATAGAAAATACCTATTGACCAAGTATATCTATTCATTCAAATTAATTAAAATAAGCGATATGAACATACAATTTTGTGCCACAAGCATTTTACATGACATTAATAATTAATTGCTTAACTGAACTTTTTGAAAATTTACCCTTTAAAACAAATATTATCAGAACATTATGCATTAACATTATGCAACCAATAAGAATTCATCCTTTGTGCTGTTGCAGGTTTCTGTTTTTAATTGTCCGTACGTGTGAAATCATGCAACAGCTACTAAAACAGTGTCTCTCTCACACACACACACACACAGGTTTGTTTTTGTGAATTGTGGGGACATTCCATAGGCGTAATGGTTTTTATACTGTACAAACCATATTTTCTATCCCCCTACACTACCCCTACCCCTAAACCTAACCATCACAGGAAACTGTGCACATTTTTACTTTCTCAAAAAAACTCATTCTGTATGATTTATAAGCCTTTTGAAAAATGGGGACATGGGGTATGTCCTCATAAGTCCTTGTAATACCCATGTCATACCCATGCCATTATACAAATTTGTGTCCTGATATGTCACAAAAACGCGCACACACACCCCTTCCCTTTTATATCATGGTGGAGTATTCTATTGTTTTTATAATAACAAAAAATAGTGTTACGGAACATGTTTAAAATGAAGTATTTCTTAATTTAGATGTTATTCTCTATATTAATCTCTTTTCATCGTGGGGATGATGTTTTTTGTAGATCATTATATGGACATTTGGTCCTATAAAGATGGACGCACACACACTCCTACCTCAAACTGACGTACAACGCTTGCAAAAGGAGGATTTTTGCGACACTGTTCGTCCAGCAGAGCCACGTTATGGTCAAACTCTCGTATGTAGGTGGAATACATCTTCAGATACGGACCCTTCTGAACAAAGATATCAGCCAACCTCTGATGATCAGACCTGTAGGAGTAAGAGAGATTCCAAGAAACAAAATGATCAGTCTTCCTTATTTGAACTCTCTGTGCTACACACACAGTACTCCAACACAAAAATGACACGAAACTCATTTGCAACACATTTAACTTTCATATGGTGTGTGTGTTACCAGTGTGCCACTCTCTCCTCCAGCTCTTTCAGCAGGTCTTTATTAAGTTCGTAGAGTTGGGGCAGATAGTACAAGATTTGATTCAACACTTTCTCCTCCAACAATGGCTTCCCGCTCGCACGAGTCGCTTTGGCAACGGCGTCCCGGAAATCCTGACACAGAAATGGAGATGTAAGCTACTGCCAAAATTCCAGGCTATAGTAACTAAACAAAGGCATCTAAACAAGATGAGTAACAGCAAAAAAACACATGCTAACATCCGTGAACTCAAACAATGGCTTTATTTACTGGCAATAAAACTTAAATGAAACCACAAACAGTGCCAATAATAGTCCATTCCAAATTTTTGAGATAAATCTTTTATAATTAGCTAAATTAACAGCGCTATAAACTAGCACTCAACAACATATTTTCAAACACAATCAACTGTAAAAACAAACAAACTGAAGTGAATAAACTGACGGCACAGTCCATCTACAGCTTTAACAGGAAGTAGAGAGGACATTTTCTCTCACAAACACATACACACATGCATCTTTAGGACAGCTGTTCAGGTTCATGGCCAAACAAGTGGGTTAAAGGGAGGGTGGGTCTAATTTCTTTCCGAAAACTCTCTCTGTCCGTTGATCTCTTATTCCTTTAGCACAGTCTCTCTGGACAAGCTCTTCCTCTTGTCTTTCCTCTGCCGTCTCTTTCCTGTCACTCTTTTTCTGACTTTCGCTCTAATCCTTTGCATCATTCTGAATAAGGCAGGGTCAGGATGCACCACAGTTCTCTAACTAGTTAGATATTGAGGTCGACAAGGGAATTCATCTAGGTTTTTTCTTAGCAATGATGCGTTAAATGGGATAAATTATGAGAGGCAACTGCTTGCCATTGTTATTATTTTTAACAAAAACTAATAAAAATGTTAATTCAAATAATGCTGAAATAAAATAAAATATAAATAGTAGTTGAAAAACTAAAACATAAATAAGACATGTTGCCTTGGCAACTAACTGAATTATAATAATTTTATGTTGAAGTACTAAAATTAAAACTTGAAATAAAAAAAATTACTTACACAATAAAAATGACAAAAGCATGCATCACTAAAACAAACTAAAATTTTAACTGGGAATTAAAAAAAATCATAACAAATATGAATAAATATTATTATAGTAAATAATACTAAAATAAAACTGCTGTTAAGTATGGAAGCTTGTTTCCACAATGGAATGAAAAAAAATTAAAAGATAATTGCGACTCTTTATCTCACAATTCTGACTTTTTTCTTCGAAATTGCAAGTTTATATCTCACTGCTGACTTTTTTCTCACATTTGCGAGTTTATATATTGCATTTTTGACTTTTTCCTCACAATTTCGAGTTTATATCTCACAATTCTGACTTTTTCCTCGCAATTACAAGTTTATATCTCATAATTCTGACTTTTTTCTCTCAATTTCTCGCAAAGTACTATTTAAATGCACAAACTCCGCCCATTGCAATCACATCTGTAATGCACAATCAGAAGTTCAGCCATTTAGAAAAAAGTTGCTAATTGGCCAATTTAGACCTCAAATAAGCACTTTTTTTTTTTTTTTACGAAAAATGTGGAAAGTTCTTTAAGAAAAAAACAGCAACAGTTTTAACAGCCTTCAAAATGCCTTTCCAAATAGATGTCCATCGTAGATGCATTACAGTTCATGTGATTTCTGACTTTTTTCTTCGTATTTGCAAGTTTGTCACAATTCTGACTTTTGAGTTTATATCTCGCAAATTCTGACTTTTTTTCTTGCAATTGTGAGTTTATATCTCACAATTCTGACTTTTTTCTTACAATTTCGAGGTTATATCTTGCCATTCTGACTTTTTTCCTCACAATTGCAAGTTTAAATCTCGCCCTTCAGACTTATTTCTCGCAATTTCAAGCTTATATCTCGCAATTCTGACTTTCTCCCAATTGCAAGTTTATATCTCGCAATTCTGACTTGCATCCGAATTGCATGATATAAACTCGCAATTGTGAGAAAAAAAATCTGAATTGTGAAATAAAAAGTCGCAATTACCTTTTTTATTTTTTATTCAGTGGTGGAAACAAGCTTCCATAGTTTAGAGATGGTTTAGCATGTTGCAGCATTCTGTGCTTCAGCACACTTCCTAACAATCAAATTTTAGCACACTGAAGTTTTGCCCCCTTATTCCATTTAAAGCACCATTAATGTAACAAATTCACTGAGTTCAATATTGCATTTCTAATTACTGTTGGACTTGAAGTGCAGTGACCTATGTATTGAACAATGCTCTTATAATGGCCATTACATTGAGATAAACAATAATAAACAGTAATTCTCACATGACTCATGCAAGATTACCAGAAAGGGGTTGTGGCGGTACTATCCAGAAAGTACTATTTACATGCGCAAACTCCACCCATTGTAATCACATCTGTACCTCAAAATCATAAGTTCATCCATCTAGAAAAAGTTGTCCCACTGCTAATTGGCCAATTTAGACTACATCACAAATAACCACTCTTTTGTATATTTTTTTTTAATTAAAAATATGGAATGTTCTTTAAGAAAATATGAGCTTCACATTTCTGCTTTTAACCTGTTAAACAGCAACAGTTTTAACAGCCTTCAAAATGCCTTGCCCCATAGATGTCCGATGCATCACAGTTCATTCGTTTTTGTTTGTTTTTATTTTAAATGTTTATTTTTTGGGGGGGGTCGAATGATTTTTTGTGGCATTCAACATTATGCTGTTAACTTGTATTGAACCCAGAACATTTCAACGTCAATGGTCAGTTGTATGTACTTCCTTAAATACACTTGCATGGAGCACACAGCTACTCATTAAAATCTTAAAATAAACAGACTGTCTGTGTGTAAGTTTCCCTCTATGATCCTACTGTAACTGTGAGAATCAAACACTATTCACATGTGAAATTAATAAAATACACAAATAAATAACTGGACACACTTCCTGCGTAACAATTCTTGCTCTGATTCAAATCTGGAGCCAATGAAAACAGTGATGACTTACGATGTGAAGTAACTTCAGAACATCCACAAATCTGCAAAGACAAACAATGTATCAAAATATAAGTTCAACTAAATATCCCCCCTAAATATGACTATTAAATATGAATATGTATTAAAATACTTCTAAATGGAAGGCGTGTCATAATAAAACACTTTCAAATGTCATTGGACGATTGTACTTACACTTTCTCTGAGCTCATTATCTCCATTGCAATGTGAACCACCTTGTTCCTCTTTGCTCTCTCGACCTCCTGAGGACACAAGTTAAAATGCTGTTATAATATTAGACCATTTGGTACAATTTAAAGTGTCATTAACTTACATAGTCGCTACATCCAACCATGATTACCAACAACATACATAGCAAAACAAAATGTGTGCGTGAGTTTGTGTGTGTTTTTTTGGGCTGGTGAGAGGCTGAAGTCTTTATTTGGATCGGGGACTGTCTAAACACAAGGACAAAGTTTGACTGAAAGCACCCCCTGTTTGTCAAACGGGGTGTGTCGGGGGGTCTCTCTGGATTATCTCCAGACAGAAAGTCTGCTGGACACACCTTCCCAAAGCTGATTTATCCACAAGTGATTGGAGCTCATTCTTTTTCTCTTCGAATTGAAATGACAAAATTTTCAGCGTATTTAAAGGGCTAGTTTACCCAAAAATGAAAGTTCTGTCATTAATTAGTCATGATTTTCCTCATGTCCAAAACTTCCCCCCCAAAAAAAAAACTTTTATTCATCTTTTGATATTTTTAGTAAAACCTGAGAGATTTCTATCCTTCTATTGAAAGTCCATTCCACTAAAACTTCAAAAAGTTCATAAAGACATCGTAAAAAGTAATCCATATGATTGCTGAGGTTGTTTTGTGCGTACCTCTTTATCTTTTGATTGGCTCATGTCTTCCTTACTTGAGTCGGAGCTATTACCATCTTCCTCATTAGAGCTCAATCCATCCTCTAACAGATCACCACTCACAGAACATCTGCTGTCAAACAGGAAGTGCACACGTTCAGTCCAAAGTACATACAATCAAACATGTATTAATGCACAAAAACACACACATAAATACATTCAAATTCAAACTAGTTTAACATTCAATTTAAAACTAGTTTCCTTTATATTAGCAGGCCGTAATATATGTTAAATATGTGCAATAATAATAATAATAATAATAGAAATACTAATAAATGACCAGTCATAAGGGTCAATTTATTTATTTATTTTAAATTGAGATTTATACATCATCTGAAAGCTGAATAAAAAAGCTCCATTGATGTATGGTTTGTTAGGATAGGACAATATTTGGCCAGGAAACAATTAGAAAATCTGGAATCTCAGAGTGCAAAAAAAATCAAAATATTGAGAAAATCGCCTTTAAAGTTGTCCAAATGAAGTCCTTAGCAACGTATATCCACTCACACAAATACATTTTTTTATACATTTACGGTAGGAAATGTACAAAATATCTTCATGGAACATGATCTTTACTTAATATCCTCATCATTTTGGCATAAAAGAAAAAACTATCTATTTTGACCCATATTGTTGGCTATTGCTACAAATATACCCGTGCAACTTATGACTGATTTTGTGGTCCAGGGTCACAAATAAATAAAAAGAAAAAGAAATAAAATAAAATAATTATCTATATATAATATAATAAATATATTTAAATATTTAATACTATTTTAATATTAATAATATTGTGATTTTTGCATGTGCCTGCAATGACACAACTTCATTTGCCAAGTTTAAATATGCACAGGGTGCAAATTAGATTAGCTATTTGCAGCTGGATTTTCATTAAATAAGAATTTAAATTTCAGTCTGTTTCTCACACATAGTTATCAAATGCCTTTAAAAGTCTTGGAATACAGTGCACAATAAGGACTACATTTGTGGCGCTTTTATGATTTTTTTTTTTTCTTTCTTACATTATTTTACCTCAGATTTATCTTTTTGTACTCTACATAAGAAATAGTCTTTTGAAATAACATGAGAGTGAAAAAAATTTAAAAATAAAAATGTATTTTTGGATGAACTGTTCATTTAGCATCCAGCACAAGATAGCACAAGAAAACTCTCACGCATGCTCATGCATTCACACACTTTCTGCCCTCTTTCTGGTTCCCCTTGCTCTCATTCTTTCTCCTGTGGCAGGACAGAGCAGCTCTTGTTTACAGCTTATATAAACTCACTCTGCAAAGAGACACACACACATCCATAGACAAACCCTCAAATGCACAACCTCTCTCACACACAGAGATACGGAGGCAGGAGTTTGGAGTTTCTGTCGTGCCTGGGCAATTACTGTGAATGTTGTTTAAAATTTGAGTTTCTCTATCTATTAAGGGCACTCAAATTCAGAAGCTGGAATGTGCCAAATCTGAATATCACTGAATTATTAACTTTAACCACAGTGATAGCTCACACAACTCAAACTTATTCTTAATCATCTAAATGAGGATTGATTACATTTACATTTACATTTATGCATTTGGCAGACGCTTCTATCCAAAGCGACTTACATTGCATTATACTATACAGATTACAGGTTTTTCATGTAAAGCTAATTATAATTATTACCAACTAACCAAAACTCTATACCTTAAGGTAAATAAATAGCTTTTGATATCAATTAACTTGTCCATGAATGTCTCCAAAAGAAGGTTTTGTATTACACACGTTCGTTTTTGTGAATTGTGGGGACATTCCATAGGCGTAATGGTTTTTATACTGTACAAACTGTATTTACTATCCCCCTACACTACCCCTACCCCTAAACCTAACCATCACAGGAAACTGTGCACACTTTTACTTTCTCACAAAAACTCATTCTGTATGATTTATAAGCCTTTTGAAAAGTGGGGACATGGGGTAATGTCCTCATAAGTCACCTCTTTTTGTAATACCTATGTCATACCCATGTCATTATACACATTTGTGTCCTGATATGTCACAAAAACGCACGCACGCACACACAAGCACACACACACACACACACACACACACACACACACACACACAGATTTCACTCCAAGTGCTTCTGCCTGACTCCCATTAACCAATCAAGTCCACTGATAGTTCAAATCCCACAGTTAAAGAGAAAGTGGCTGTTTTCAGAATGTAATACTAGCATGGTGTCTGGTGTATACTGTGTAGTATACACTGTATTCTACCTAATATTTTTAAAAATCTGAAACAGTATGCAAAACCAGGGAGTA
>RJVU01022182.1:1114990-1136647 GCA_003731715.1 Anabarilius grahami | reverse complement strand
TATTGAAGTATGTTATTGTGTATTTTTATAAACATGATGTAATGCTAATGTATAACAATACAAACAATTTACAAAGAAAATACAAACCCCCCATAAATAGTATAAATACAATTAAAAAAAGAAAGAAAAATAAATAAATAAATGTCTAAAAAAAAATTAAATCTAAAAAAATTAAATGAATTAAAATAAGGCCTTTCGGGAAATGTTATTAAACCTAAATTTTGTTTAATAATATTTTCCTCATACTAGAAGTAACAATTAATGTTGTAAAATCAAGACCAACAGCCCAGTGGATGTCGGCATGTAGCCCTACAAATTTTGCGAACAGTCGTCAAATAGACGAAGAAGAGCTATGAATCATGGGAATTGTAGTTCAAGTCATGGCGTGTCTCTGCGCATTCAGCAGAAGCTACACAAGTCTCTCCTGTAATTCATATGAACTACCATCTCAGCATGCGCATCTGATGTACACATATGGCGGAGAGCTATGACTGAGGATTTTGATGAAGAAGTTGTGTTCGAGGTAAGTTTCTGATCCAGACACTTGCGTTTACGCGGGCAGACAACCGCTGCTCAAATATCTGTGATAGATGTGCAGTTAGCAGCCTGTACTTAGCACGTAACACTCCTCCCTATGCACCTCTACAATGACTTAGAGCTGCTTATTAAGCACTTTGGGTTTAATTAAATGTAAACCGCGTTGCAAAGTAGGTCTTCCTTCTTTTTTTCAAATAATACAACATGTTAGGAGACATAAATCTTGTATGAACAGGGTCAGAGACTGTTAAACAT
The DNA here is from genome assembly GCA_003731715.1 of Anabarilius grahami. NCBI lineage: Eukaryota > Metazoa > Chordata > Actinopteri > Cypriniformes > Xenocyprididae > Anabarilius > Anabarilius grahami. Next base: position 1,135,855 of record RJVU01022182.1, on the reverse strand, counting down.
AGTGAGCTGAGTACTTGGATAGCATTTCTGGGCATCAAAGGCGCGTCAGGCACTAGGTTGCAATGTTGTCTTCTAGGTAGGCAGGTCACTAGATTTTGATACTTTATGATAACCAAAAATGTCATATAGATTGGTAGTTCTATAGGTTTTAGATATTGGTGTCCAAAAATGCTGTCTAGAAAGGCAGCCCACTAGTTTTTGTGACTGAAATGCCCCCAAAAAGCTGTTTATGCTTGTAGCTCATTAGGTTTTGATTCTATGATGTTTGAAAATCCTGTTTAGGTAGGTGTTTTGAGATTAGTTGTCACAAAACCATAGTTTAGGTAGGTACCTCACTAGGTTTTGAGACTCAGCGTGAGTGTAAATGTGGACGGTTTCTGTTTGTCTCTCTCTGTGGTCTGTTTTTATTTTATTATCTTTAAATTGAATTAAGTGCATAGTGCATCAAAGCATGTGTGGCTCTGATCCGCCTTTATGAGTCAAGATTGGGGTTGTCAGATCAACATCCTACTGATGCTGCATCACCAGGGAAACCATGCTGTCATATGCATTGATCTAGATTAGACATAGATTCATTTAATGTAATTAATTAATTAATCTTAATTTGTGGCAATGGTTCCGATAAATTATAGTAGAGCAAACAGTCATAAGGAATAATTATGGAGTAAGAATGTAACTATTTGTTTTTCCTGGATTAAAGGGTTAGTTCACTCAAAAATTAAAATAATGTCATTATTACTCACCCTCATGCCGTTCCACACCCTTCGTTAATCTTCGGAACGCAAATTAAGATATTTTTGTTGAAATCCGATGGCTCAGTGAGGCCTGTATAGCCAGCAATGACTCTTCCTCTCTCAAGATCCATAAATGTACCAAAAACATATTTAAATCAGTTCATGTGAGTACGGTGGTTCAATATTAATATTATAAAGTGACGAGAATAATTTTGGTGCGCCAAAAATTCATTTTGGAGCGTTAATGAATCATTTGTGTCGAATCATGATTCGGATCGCGTGTCAAACTGCTGAAATCACGTGACTTTGGCGCTCCGAACCGCTGATTTAACACAAAAGATTCCTAACGCTCCGAAGCTTCATGAAGCAGTGTTTTGAAATCGGCCATCACTATATGTCGTTTTATTTATTTATATATATATATATATATATATATATATATGAGCAATATCACACGAGTAGCCGTGCGATATGGCTGTATATCAGCCCGGCTGTGATTCGTCCGTAGGCACGAGGCCGCAGGCAATCACAGCGTGCTGATATACAGCCATATCGCACAGCTACGAGTGTGATATTGCGTTTATACAACAGTTCGACGGCACGAGTGTGTAAATAAATAAGAAATAACAACGGAGTGTCTTTAAAACCCTCTTATGTGAAGCACTACTTCCTTCCGCCACAGATTCAAATCTCTAGTTGACAGTTGGACCAAGCCTCCGTTACTAATTCTAAAACGTCACTTTAGAACTAGTAACGAAGGAACGTTGAGTCGCTTCATTGAAACACACTGAATTTTGTACAGTATGAGAGAGAGAGAGAGAGAGAGAGATCGCCTTAAGCCGGGGACACACCTAACGATTAGCTGAAACATTCTAAGACTGAACTGAACACACATACCGATTGTTGAGATTTGAAGCGTTCCTTCGTTACTAGTTCTGAAGTGACGTTTTAGAATTAGTAACGGAGGCTTGGTCCAACTGTCAACTAGAGATTTGAATCTGTGGCGGAAGGAAGTAGTGCTTCACATAAGAGGGTTTTAAAGACACTCCGTTGTTATTTCTTATTTATTTACACACTCGTGCCGTNTTATTATTATTATTATTTAAAGAAATTTTATTTATTTATTTATTTTAATTTTTTTGGGCACACCAAAAATATTCTCGTCACTTTATAATATTAATATTGAACCACTGTACTCACATGAACTGATTTAAATATGTTTTTAGTACATTAACGGATCTTGAGAGACGAAATGTCATTGCTGTCATTGCCATCGGATTTCAGCAAAAATATCTTAATTTGTGTTCCAAAGATTAACGAAGGTCTTACAGGTGTGGAACGACATGAGGGTGAGTAATAAATGACATTATTTTTATTTTTGGGTGAACTAACCCTTTAACTACTTGCACAAAATAAAAAATATTAACAACAACAAAAAATTGACCAATATGGGTTTTCATCAGCCAATATCGATATATAGACCAGGGTAGTCAGCCTGTTATAATGCAAATATATACATAATTGCAAATAAGATGTAGACAAAATTGCTGAAATAAAATGAACACCTGTTGTACACAATTTTTATTCATTATCCATTGAAACTATATATATTTATTCATCATATATAGTCATACAGACAGAAGTGCTATCCCTTTAAGTTGATCCAGTTTTATTTGTGTTTACTTCGGGGTACCCATGAAAAATGGGGAAATAAAACATTTCTAAGGCAGAAAATGTATTGGAAACAAAATCTTAATGGGAATTTTAAAAGTAAATGTACATTTTGTCTATTTCTGCTGAGCTTTATCATCAAGAAAGTTCTGCGTGTATTAAAAAAAAAACGTGAACGACTGGAAAAAGATTATTGGTCAGATGTTGTAGAAATCCTCCTGTTTTGTGTGTTTTAGGCAGTTGTTGGCATATGTTGTGCTGGTCAGATTTGGGTCAAGCTTCTAAAATGTTGTATCTGTTGTATATCGTAATGTACTATCCAGACTTCAAAACAAAAACAGTCGGATTCTGTTTGCTCTCATTTGCTGACCTAAAATCAGGTCTTTCGCCTCAGGCCAGTTTAGCTGCTCTCTGACATCAATAAACACCCGCCAACCGATTCCTCTCACTGCAAATGAGCTTTAGAGCAAAAAGATCCAAAGTTCATGACGGGTGGCTGGCTACCTCAGTGCAGGATTTGACTGAAATAAGAATATGAGAATTTTAAACCTCTTTAGCAACTCAAATCCAGTGGCAATGGTAAGTAGTGGAAATGAGCCAGTGATTCTGGATCTCTGGTTGGGAATTGGGACCTGCGAGAGTGTCGGATCTGCATCCTTCATTGAGCGATGTTGCGTTTGAGAAGAACTAAGACTAGAGCGAGGGATGTGCGAGAGGTAAGCGAGGAAAAAGGCAGGAAAGGACGTTGTTTCTGGTGTTTCTCCTCTGAGAGAGCACAACCCTTAACTTCCTGAGAAAGATATCTGAATCATGACTCCTCTTTGTATCTCTCTCCCTTCCTCTCTGTTATTTTCACTTATTTGTTCATTAAATTGTTTTGTTTTTCCCCCATGAAATAATGGCTATTGTTAATGATGATATATATGTGAACTGAATACCAAATGCTGAAATGTTAAAATGTGTGTGGGTCATTGACATGACAAAAAAAAAAAAAAAAAGGATTTTACATTTTAGAACCGTGTTTTGCAGTAAATCAATTGTAGCTGGCATGTAACGGAAGTTTTCCTCCCTATTGTGACATATATCCGAGTGAAACTGCTTCTCGAACAAGTAAAAATGTAGGACTTGATTTTTTTTCATTGGGAAATGATTGGATGGTTAAGGCTTGTTATTGCTGTAATGTCATGTGAGTGACAGGTTGCCCCGCCCTCTCGCAAGTAAACATCATTGGAGAAGAGATGTGAGAGGAAGTTGTTTTGATTAAAGCTTATAAGGGCACATTAATGTGCATGGATAAAACATTTATAATAAATACTGCAATATTCCATTTTGATTTCATATTCGATGATATCTTTTGTCAAAATATCTCCATAATGGGAAAAAAAATGAAATTCGTCTTTTTAAAAAGTAATGGAGCAGTTTTGGTTTAAAATATTAATTTGGAAAACTTTTCCACTGATACCACTGATCTATATTATTGGTGCTCACATGTAAAGCTGCGCCTCAAACAGCTTGCGAGTACCAAATTGACTTCTTTTTTGTTGCTTATTGCGCTTAAACAGTCAAATACATACCAAAATATGTCAAAATGCCTCTCTTGAAGAGTATTCAGGTAAATACAGTAAGTTTTAGAGAAAACACGTTGTGTAACCGACCGTATATTGGAGCCGTGCATTCGCTCTTAAAGTGACAGCAGCCTAATATTCCTGCTGCTGTCTGTCATGTTAATCAAAGAACAAAAGACAAAGAGAAAATCACTCTGCTCTTGACTGAATAACTTTTGTAACTTTAATTGTAAGCATTAATCTGAATTTAATTTTACAGTGAAGACTATCCAGGGTTATTTTACATTTGATTAATTTTAACTTCTGTTTCTTACCTGAATACCAACTAAAGACCTTTAGTTGGGTCTTAGTTTTAGACCCAACTAAAAAACGTAGCCATGTTTATTTCATTTGTCTCTTTATTCTCTTGTATTTATTTGTGCTATCGTTTGCAATTTTGTTTATTTGTTCTTATTTTATTACTGACTGTTTACTTGTCTTTTTTTGTAAATCTAGTTTAACGATTCAAATAAAGCCTCCCGGTGCTGTGTGTAGGCTATTGCAACAAAATTATCTAAATTATCAAAAATGAAGATAATAACAAATTATCTGTATGGCGGTATATATGGCAGTTTTCCCCATGGTATCGAAAATGGTACCGAGTATCGATATTTTTCAAGGTATCGTGTCGAAGTTGGAAATTCCAGTACTGTGACAACACTACTAGAAAATATTTTGTTGGGAAAGTCATTTCAGAAAGACATTCTGTCATCATGTGACAAGAAAGCCATAACAGAAAATTATATAACAGAAGACCCCTCTCGACAATTTCAGCTTTGTCTAGGTCATTAAATATTTTTTAAAAGTTGTATTATAATTTTTATGACATGCCAAGGTTAGTTCAGGCAGTCAAATAGAATAACCCCAATAAAATCCCATATTCATTAATCAAAAACATCTTTTCACCATTAAATGTGTTTTAAAAAACGTTGGAAAATAATGAGGATGTGTACATTCACATATTCCAAATGTAATGAAAATATTACTTTTTTTCTTGATGGTTGCACTACTTGACATTTTCAAAGCTTTTGTTGAAAAATGTATAGACGTTTTTCAAAAACCAAAGTAAAGAAGATTCTTCCTTTTCGTCATCTTGGACATCCTCATTTGTCATTGACCCATGTTTATTTAGAGTTGCGTCTCTCTCACCCCCTCCAGAACTCTCCGCTGTTCCAGTACTTGCAGGATCTAGGACACACAGATTTTGAGGCATGTTCTCCCGTTTCTCAGGAGGAGGAGTCCAGCGCTGGTGGAGAGGAGGCACCGTTTCCTCAGGATATCCTCCCGTCTCACAAAGTGAGTGTCAGCACTTACCTTTCCAATACACAAACCGTACAGTGGCAACCTACAATCTCTGAAGACCCGTGTCTGTGTAGTGTTAAATGAATTGGAAAAATGAACTTTTTTTCTAAACTTGAGCTGTGTTGCTTGAACAAACGGATTAGATGCTAATCTGAATACTGTTTCACAACCAACACAATTTTTGAAACGCACATTGAAAGATCAATTTAGAAACAGACTGTTCCAATACTAAATATTTTGTATCCAATAATAACAATTCTGTCATTATTTATACACAACCCATATGAACTTGTTCCGTGGAACACTAAAGAAGTTGTTTAGCAGAATGTTCACCCTGCTCTTTTCCATCAAATGAAAGTGGATTGGGACATGGGCTCCATAGCTCTGAAAAGTGATTTCAGTTTGCTTCTTTCACAAAGTTATTGTATAGAAGTACTATTGTACCGTTATTGTATAAAAGACTACTTTTATAATGCTTTTATGATGCTTCTATTTTTTTCTTTTTTTTTTTCTTTCACTGACAGCCGGTTCACATTCAGCTTGAACATTCTGTAAAACTTTTCCTTTTGTGTTTTAGAGAACAACCGAAGTCATACAGGTTTAAAATTAAGTAAATTATGACAGAATTGTCATTTTTAGGTGAACTTTGGATCACCCTGAAATTTTACAGGCAATTTGAGAAAATTATGTATAATATATATTATATTAATAAAAAAAGCAGGGGGTTTTGAGGTCATGTGATCCTTGAGTAATCACCTGTCNCACCTGTCAGTAAAAAGGCTTGTTGGTTCAAATTTTATTTGTCCGATGAAGAGGCTGCGTGCTCAAAACATCACCTGTGTGAGAGTCCATTATTAGATTTTTGAATTTTGCAAAACCTTTGGTGTGCCGACTTTTTTTAAATTTTTTATAATTATACAATTAACTTTTATTTCTTTCTTTTTTTTTCATTCATAACCCAGACTGCTACAAATGTAATTGCCATCTTTTGGCATAAGAAACATTTAAGGCAGGAACACACCAAGCCTACGGTCGGCCGTCGGGCAGTTTTTGTTCGTCGGCCGACTAAGTTTTCTCAGTGTGTACTATGTACTACTATGTACTAACATATGTACTACTTGGCCGTCGGCTGTCGAGCGTCGGTTTGGTGTGTCAGGGCAACTTTGGACACAGATGAGCCAACCCCACAGTCTGCTTTCGTCGTCACTAGTTCGTCGGCGTTGGCTTGATTATGTTCCTGCCTTTTATATGTTCCAAAATTTCTCATTATAAGTCTATAACATTACATTAGTAGACTTGTATTGAGAGACTAGGTCTTATTTCAAAATTGAATACAAGAATTTAGATTGTTATTGTAGGCAATTGTAGCATTTGAAAAGTAAATGGTTAATTCACTGTGTATCAAAAAAAGATCTTTATATAATATCATTGCATTAGTACTTAAATTTTACTAATTAGTTTTCACCTTGTCATGTTTCTTTAAATGCTCAAGCTCTTTAAAGCAGGTTGGATTCTGATTGGCTTTCAATGCTGGAAAAAAATCACTGTGAAAGTGATTCCAACAATATAGTTTCTCTGACGTCATTGTTATAGTTGTGGTGTGGACTCTGCTATTCTTTTATATTTTAGAATGATTTTGAGAGCTATATCTTTATCGTTATAGTTATGGTCCTTGGTGTAGACTGGAATTAAGTCTACTTTATAATTTATTTTTTTCGCTAAAAAATTTTGCAGACTTTATCTATGTATTTATATGTTTGCACATTTTAGATTCAAAATTCTTTCATACTTTCTATTTTCAAATAGTGTTACAATTGCACCTGTATCTCTTTCATGTTCACTTTTAACCAGCATCCTATAGATAAAACAAAAAATTGTTTGCAGTCAGAGTCTTTAAATGTTCATTTGGGATAAGTAATAGTTGAAATATTGTAGCCAAAAATTATTTTTATACCTCAAAATCATTTTTTGTTGTTAGAAATTTCTCACAAAGTGAGAAACAATAACCTTTTCTCAGTTAGAGAAAGAACTTTACTGAGCATGTGCTGGATAAGTGTCATCACTATAAATTATTTTTTGATTGAAAAAAAGGTTTTACAACTGGATCCTGTTACAACAGCCATCAGTGTGAAACAGTGAAGGCCGGTCTCATGGTCACCTAAGGAACGGGAAGTGATGAATGACTGAAGAATTGTCCAATCTTGTTTAGGAATGTGCTGAAATTCCACTCAGTGTGTGTGAATGAAGCTCATTCCTTTGGCAGAATGAAATGTTGTTTTTGCGTGCGTGTACACATTTTATTTTAGAACTTTTTTTGGGAAAGTTTTCACAGAGAGCATCATATTGTAAGTTTACACAGTTCAGGCTGTCCCTGTTTGTGTTCCCAGTCTGCGACCACACACACACACACACAGACAGACACACACACAGACACACAGTCTCTTTCTATTCTTCAGTTGTCTGACACACACTCAAAGCATCTAGAATGTGAGTCCTACAGCAGTGGAATACTAAAGACATGAAGAAAGAAAAGAAGACAAAACGGGCAAAACCTCCTTGTGTGAGCGTGAATGACCAATATACTTTCCCAAAACTACACACTTGTTCTGAAATTTTAAGATATCAAGTCTGCAGTTCATTTCAAAAATCCGCCTTTGTTCCTTTTTCTCATCTGTATATCTTATGAATGTGGGCGGATCTTGGGATCTCTGAAACTTCTGAAAGTCAGCAATTACTCAATTACTAAGAAGACATGTTAGGGTTCTTTATAGATATAATGTTCCAGCGAGTCTGCTTAATCAATTACCAAAGAAGCATGTCAAAATTATTCAGGAAAATAAGATTTTCTTTTCAGGGTGATACAATGTTTTGTAGCAAAAATGAGTACACCCTCGTAAAAGTTACTAAATAAAACGAAATAAAAATGTTCCGGTGTAAGTTTAAGGCAATGTTTGATCAACAGGTAAGTATGTTGAACCAAAACATTTACAGAGAAGTAATTTCTTGACAATTAAGTGTTATATAGCCCACTGAATCCTTCTCAGACTTAATGCTGACAACAATGGAAGTACTTGGGAGAGAACTGTCTGGAGACTTATTTCTTAGCATAAAAGAGGACAGTGGTACAAGAGGATTACCAAATCATTGTGTGAAAATATAGCAAAAGTAACACAGAAATTCAAAAACAATGGACTTGTGACAAGGCCCCTGAAATAATCAGGCCTTCATTTTAAGCTTTCATTTAGTGATGAGGGATTTTTTTTGCTAGACAAAGAGCAGGAGAAATACCAAGCGAGTGTCTCAGAGCCAGCAAAAGCTATGAAAAGAGTGACTGTTTATCTCACAGAGTAAGATGCAGCCTGCAGAAATGACATGCATGGTTGTTGTTCTCACTGGAACTTCCTACTGTACCCAAAGCACAATAAAGTCAGTTAGCCATTTCCAAAGCCCATCTTTACAAAATATAGATTCTGGGAATCAATACTCTGGTCTCATGAGACCAAATCAATCATTTTGGATCTAACAGCATCCAAAAGTTATGGTGTTGCTAGAGGAGGAGTACAGTGAGAAGTGCCTGGTTCCTACAGTAAAGTTCAGTGGTAGTAAAGCTCTTATATAGGGATGTATGAGTGCTGAAGGTGTGAAACTTGAAACAGAAGATGTTACCCTTTCCTCATTCCCTGCATTTTTGGGCATTTTTTTCAACATGACAATGGGGATATGCATTCTCCCAAGGTGAAAAACCTTCTGTGGACATGTATTGCACTCAATCTTAACACTCTTAAGCACCTGTGGGAGATTCTATAAAGAGCAACACTCCCCATTAAAGATCAAGGCATTTAAGGAGCTCATCATCCAGGAGTTAAACAGGACAGATGTGACAATTTGTCATGAACTTGTACACTCTGTGCCAAGAAGGGTCAGAGCAGTATATTCAAAATTATGGAGGGCATACTAAGTGCTAGATTATTATACATTTGTTGAATTAAATCTAGGGTGTACTCATTTCTGCAATCCTTAATTTAAACAAAATTGGCTAATTTACTTATTTTATGGCTATTAATGACATATATTTCTCAGTTTTTATTATGTATATGTTTAATACATTTTTGTTTTGCCATCTTTCCATGAATTGTATTAGTGATCATAAAGAAAATACATCTTTTGTATTTTTTCAGAGGGGTGTACTCATTTATGCTGTGCACTGTAAATAATTATAAATCTAAGAAATAAAGAATNNNAAAAAAAAAAAAAAAATCTGTCTTTGTTTCAAATATACAACGGGATGTTTAGTATGTAGGCTAAAATGACATGTGGTTTGTGTGATTATGACCCAGACAGGAATCAATAGTCAGTCTGTGGAATGTTACTCGAGAGGGAATAATAAACATACAAGCATCTGACTTTTAATAAAGCTAAATATGAGTCTAAGTCACTAAGTCTGCATGTATTTGATTTAAAACAGAGTAAAAATTGTATTTAAAAAAAAAAAATATATATATATTGTTACAGTTTAAAATAACTGTTTTCTTTTTGAATATATTTTAAAATGTATGTTATTCCAGCATCATTACTCCAGTCTTCAGTGTCACATGATCCTTCAGAAATCATTCTAATAAGCTGATTTGCTGCTCAAGAAACATTTATTAATGTTGAAAATGGTTGTGCTGCTTCATATTGTTGTGGAAACAGAGATATTTTCTTTTCAGGATTCTTTGAGAAATAACAAGTTCCAAAGATCAGCATTTATTTTAAATGGAAACCTTTTGTAACATCATAAATGTCTTTACTGTCTTAACCAAAGTGTGTGTGTGTGTGTATGATTTATTATTTCCCTTTAGATTGTCACAGTGATGAATGGCGATTTGCTATCTGTATTGCTAGTAAGTGGAATGTAGTTTTAGGAGAAGAGGGAGCATTTAATTAAAAATTCATACAAAAAAAATGAGTGCAAGCTTACCTAATATTCTTTTTTTTTTTTAATAAAAGAGTTGGATGTTCTATGGACACGTACTCACACACACACAAAGCTTTCTCTCCCATCCATCCAAAGAATTTATAAATTGTCATTTTTATGACATCATCACCATCAGCTCATTAACATATAGCCAAAGGGTATTTACATATTAATGCTTATTCAGTATTTAGCAACTTGACCTGATCTGAACAACAGTATGAACTACATTGGTTTTCTACAGAGATGTGGTGTGTTGTATGCATTTATCTTTGTGTTTTTTTGCAGAAGGGTGGTGTTTGGAGGCTGGTTGATGCTCTGCGCAGTCTGAGTCCACTGCATCGAGACAGTGCCACCCGTTGGCAGGAGCAGCAGCTGGTGAGAATGAAGCTCAATGTACACCCTGTCTGTCTTTCTCTTTCTGCTTGTCTTTCCTTCAGTAGCGTCGCAGAGTAACAGGACTAAGCTCGCCTTCAGTATTTCGTGCCTATTACTGCTTAACCTGGATTTAAATCATGCATAAAATATGCACAATCACATAAATATTTGAGGGAGGATAGTTGTTTATGTACAGTGCTCAGCGTAAATGAGTACACCCCCTTTGAAAGTAACATTTTAAATAATATCTCAATGAACACAAAAACAATTTCCAAAATGTTGACAAGACTAAGTTTAATATAACATCTTTTTAACTTATAACATGAAAGTAAGGTTAATCATATAACTTAGATTACACATTTTTCAGTTTTATTCAAATTAGGGTGATGCAAAATAGGGTGAGTACACCCCACAACAAAAACTACTACATCTAGTACTTTGTATGGCCTCCATGATTTTTAATGACAGCATCAAGTCTTCTAGGCATGGAATGAACAAATTGGCAACATTTTGCAACATCTATCTTTTTCCATTCTCCAAGAATGACCTCTTTTAGAGACTGGATGCTGGATGGAGAGTGATGCTCAACTTGTCTCTTGGAGAGTGATGCTCAACTTGTCTCTTCAGAATTCCCCATAGGTGTTCGATTGGGTTCAGATCAGGAGCCACTGAATCACTTTCTCCCTGTTCTTCTTCAGAAATCCAACAGTGGCCTTAGATGTGTGTTTAGGATCATTGTCATGTTGGAAAAGTGCACGACGACCAAGGGCACGGAGTTATTGTAGCATCTTCTCTTTCAGTATAGAGCAGTACATCTGTGAATTCATGATGCCATCAATGAAATGCAGCTCCCCGACACCAGCAGCACTCATACAGCCCCACATAAGGACACTGCCACCACCATGTTTCACTGTAGGCACCATGCATTTCTCTTTGTATTCCTCACCTTTGTGATGCTATACAGTTTTGAAGCCATCAGTTCCAAAAATATGTATAGAGTCCCAGTAGTCTTCATCTTTGTCAGCATGGGCCCTGGAAAACTCTAGGTGGGCTTTTTTGTGCCTGGGCTTTAGGAGAGGCTTCTTTCGTGGACAGCACCCATGCATGCCATTCCTCAGCAGTGTACGCCGTATTGTGTCATGGGAAATAGTCACCCCAGTTTGGCTTTCTACTTCTTTAGATAACTGCAGTGAACCTGCATGCCAATTTTCTTCAACCCTTCTCATCAGAAGACGCTCCTGTCGAGGTGTTAACTTCCCTGGACGTCAGTGTGAGATGGTTGCAGTTCCATCTTTTTTAAATTTTTGTACCACTTTTGCTACAGTATTCTGACTGATAAGTAAAGCTTTGCTGATCTTCTTGTAGCCTTCACCTTTCTGGTGACATTTCTCTTCCATGTGGTGCCATTGCTGACAGCATGAAATGGGAAGGGGTTTTAACACCCTTTTATAGTCAACTGTCTGCTGTACACCGGTGTAATGAATAAATAAACTCACCTGTGGTTGAATTCTTGTTAAATAAGACATTTGTAGTCTAAAATTTAGCTTTGCTCCAGAGACTTTTAGTGGGGTGTACTCATTTTTGCATCACCCTAATTTGAGTAAAACATTTTGTTGTCCAAGTTTCATTATTAACCTTACTTTCATGTTAGAAGTTAAACAGATGTTATATTAAACTTGGTCTTGTCAACATTTTGGAAATTGTTTTTGTGTTCATTGAGATATTGTTTAAAATGTTACTTTTCAAAGGGGGTGTACTCATTTTCACTGAGCCCTGTAGTACAATATAAAGGTACTTTATTGTATCACTAAATCTTGAGTCAGAGGTAACAAAACCAGCCTGTTAACCAATCAAAATGAGCTCAAACCCTGCTCATTGACGAATTAAACTATCCCAAAATCTACCCCAAATAGCAAAAGAATGAATGAATGAGGCATTTATATAGCGATTATAAAACTCAAGATATGCCACTCCCATATCTAAAATATATATTGTACAGTCACTGTTATCATAAATACAGTCTTTCATAAATAACCTTAAGACTGACAGCTGGTGAACAAAGTCCTTTGGTGGTGGGTGGTAACCCTTTATTTTTGCAAAATATATATTTGAAAATTAAGTATATAATTTTATTTCCATGACCAATGGCATACATGATTGGCTGTGATGCTGTGTTTGTATTCACATCGATGTTTTTGGTTTATTGTAAAAAATCATGTCTGGCTTGATCAATTTATGTATTTTTCTTCTGAAATGAAAAAAAGAGAGAAGAAAACTAACACTTTATGGTTTACAATCTAAAATAAAAATTTCTAAATATATATATTTTTAATTGATGGAAAATGAAAATATTAAAATAAAAGCAATTGGCAGATGTTTGAAACCAAATTTAAAAGCAATATTTAGTTTTAAAACTTTCATTTTTATTTTAACTACATTGTTAAAATTATATAAATAGTTGTTTTTAAATGTTACATTATTTTAAATGTCAACTGAATTGGCAAACAAATAAAGCAGTTGGCAAAGGCTTTTTAAACGTTTTTTTTTTTTTATTAAAATATATTTATAAATAAAACCATTTGTTGTCTCTGTAATGTTGTCATTTAAGTGGTTATTTTAAAATGTAAACATTTATAAATGACAATTAAAGAGACATTTAAAATAAATTTCTCAAAAACAGCTGATTTCTGTATAACCATAAATTGAATTTAAAGTAATGATTTATTTATTCTTTTTTTTTTATTTTTTTTAATGGTTTTAAATGATTCCAACTCCATAGGATCTAACTGATACTAATCAGATTATTTAAAAATCAGCGAGATTCAGAGACTAAGATCTTGTCTTGTTGTGCATTACTGTACAGAATCCCAGTATTGCTTCAAGGCAATCGGATGATCCGATAATTAGATTGATTTGCAGCCACAGAGAGATTGTGTTTAACTGTGTTTGTTTTCCCGCAGGACGCTGCCTTCCGCCAGTATTCTCTGCGGTGTCTGTTATCTCAGGACGTGCTGTTGCAGGAGGACGTCGAGCTGATCGAGCTTCTGGATCCGAGTGTGCTCTCTCTGGGCTCCACTGATACTGTCTGCCCCAGTGCCAGCACTGCTGTTCCAGCGCCATGCTACCTCTCGCCACCCTCTATATGGTACACACCCACATCAATACAAACAAAAACTCCTTACCTTTCTCAGGCTGATATGTTACCAATGTGTTTCTTTGTTACAGGGATGTGTCCGTTTTGGTCGGGCTGCTTGCTGTCCTGCTCGGCCTGTGCTTTTCGTACCCTGACCACGAGCAGGCTCTGTGGCTGTGTGCCGTCCTGGTGTGTGTTATGTGTGCGTGTCACGGTCTGTCTCTGTGGCGTAAGGCAGTTCTACAGCGCCACGTCCAGTCTCTAGCCATCCAGATGGAGAATTTGGTGAACAACAGCCGAGCGCTGACCAGTCTCTCTCGCAAATCTCTGCGTCTCATGCAGGAGACAGAGGTCATCTCACGAGGATTCACACTGTAAGTGTCACACCACACATGGACCCTTCTGCTTTAGTCGAGTTGTTTTATGTTTGTTAATGTCTGCAGTGTCTTTAGATTTTGTTTTGTGTGTGAAAATCTGAGATTGATTCTTTAAGTGTTGTGCTTTAGTTTTGCATGTGATCCAGTTTTGCAGTTGTTTAAAGCTGAAGTGTGCATTTTGTGTGCCGCTCATGAGTGAATCATTTTCCTAAAACAGTTTTTCTAAACACTCCCGTCCATGATCGGTTAAACAAACAGAGCAAAACACATATTTAAGAATAGCATATTTATAGTTGACTCTACAGTATGAACATTAAACTGAGATAGGAAAGTGCTATTACTTGATTGGGAGAAGCAGTTCCATTTTGCATGACTCACTGTCTCATAGTTTAAAATGTTTTAAATTATATATAATAATCCAGTCAAACCAAAAATTATTCAGACACTAGATATAATTTGTTATAATTTTTTACTAGTGGGTGCAGGACACTATAGTTAATTTATGTAAGTGAGGATAGCAAAATAAAGTAAACTGTGACATTATACCCAACAATTCTTCATACAGTGGAATTTTGAATTTTAAATTGAATATTTAATCTTTTCCAAATGTAGGTATAACATCAGATCCTGAAGCCAATGCGATGCTTTAGGTGGGTTCGCAGATTTCCAATGTAATAACACCCGTCTACGAGCCAATAAGGATGCAAAAGCAATAATAGTTGTCTTCCAGTCAGATTCGATTCATCAGTTGGAGCACCAAATATAGCAAATTCAGCACATGGCTTCAGTTGTACGTTACATATTTGAGAGAGTGTATCAAATATGGTTGACCAGTAAACAGTAAGTGTAGTGCATGTCCAAAACATGTGAGTCAGATCAGCTTCTTCAGTGTCATATTAATCTTTTAATCATATTTATAGATGTCTTGACACTACAGCTAACAAAGCAATTTTGTCTTTACTGTCCCAATACTTATGGAGGGCACTAATATATATATATATATATATATATATAATATAGGCACCCTTAGTAAATATGAGCAAAGGCGACTGTTCAAATAAATCTGCATTGTTTATCATTTTGATCTTTCATTTAAAAAATTCACAAAATTCTAACCTTTCATCGAAGTAATACAATTGAGTGTGGGGGGAAACTCTCATTATGAAATAAATGTTTTTCTCCAATACATGTTGGCCACAATTATTGGCACCCCTTGAAATTATTATGAGTAAAATATCTCTTAAGTATATTCCCATTCATATTTAATTTTTTTTAGCACACCAGGGTGACTAGGAGCATCAAATTGTCCAGCCATGACTTCCTGTTCCACAGGAGTATAAACATAAAAAAAGAGCATTTTGGCAGCAAACCCACCAGATGGATTTGGTGCACACATGGATAAAAAGCACCCCATGCCCACGATTAAATATACTGCTGGATCTTTAATGTTGTGGGCCTATTTTTCTGCTGGAGGTCCTGGACATCTTGTTCAGATACATCGCATCATGGATTCTATCAAATACCAACAGATAAAAATCAAAACCTGACCTCTTCTGCTAGAAATCCAATAATGGGCCATGGTTGGATCTTCCATCAGGACAATGATCCAAAACATTAAAATCAAAACAAAAATGTGTCACTGAGCACAAAATGAAGCTTCTGCCATGACCATCCCAGTCCCCTGACCTGAACTCTATAGAAAATGAGTGGAGTGAACTAAAGAGAAGAAGCACCAACATAGAGCTGGGAATCTGAAGGATCTGGAGAGATTCTGCATGAAGGAATGGTCTCTGATCTCTTGTCAGGTGTTCTCCAAACTCATCAGGCATTATAGGTGAAGACTCAGAGCTGTTATCTTAGGAAAGGGATATTGCAATAATTGGGTGCCAATAATTGTGGCCAACATGAAAGAGAGAAAAACATTTATTTCATAATGTGATTTTTTTTTTCCTCCCACTTTCATTTGTTTTACTTAAATGAAAGGTTAGAATTTTGTGAATTTTTTGAATGAAAGATCAAAAGGACAAACAATATTTGTGGAGGGCACTGTGTATATACAATATATATGAAGAGTTCAGATGCAAAAGCCGCTAAATGCCACCTTCGTCAAAAATGAGAGAATGATATAGAGACAGAGCGACACGCGTCATCATCTGAAAACCACGCCCACCGGGGGGGAAAACAATCCAACAGTCCCCATTGACTTTATATGGCGTGAGGCTGCCTCCTTGTCATTTCTGGCTTATAACAAAAAATAGAACAATGTCTAAAAGCTGCTATGTGACATGGTGTACAGCAAACAAGCTAAAAAACCCAGAATTAAGTTTTTATAAGCTGTCGACCCCAAAAAACGAATGTTTAAGGACACAAAAGTTAGCTTGTTAGCTGTACATCTTGTCACACAGCAGCTTTTAGGCATTGTTCTGTTTTTTGTAATAAGTCAGAAATGACAAGGAGGCAGCCTCACGCAATAAAAAGTCAACGGAGACAGTTGGATTGTTTTCCCCCCTGGTGGGCGTGGTTTTCAGATTAAACTAAATGCGCTCCGTCTCTATTATTGAGCAAATGCTCTCCGCACATAGTATACGTTCATCAAATGCTTTCTCTTCAAATCCTCTAAATTCAGCTTCAGCTTCAGCCCATTCAGAAAAACACGCCACTTTCCTTTGTCAGCAAAAGCCTCTAAGTCCACAGAAGAACCAATCAGAAGACGTGAATCGAATCATATGATTTTAAGACTAATGATGGCGTGCGTATGATTTTGTCCATCGTTACAGTGGCAATGACAGGATTCCGCAAGTAGCAAGTAAACAAAACAGTGTTCCTTTTGCTGCTGTAAAACTGACAAAAACGGGCGTTTTACTGTCTTGTTGTCCAAAGAGGTGGACTTAGAGGTTTTTGTGAAAAAAGCACACGTGGACTTGCTGGTTTTGCAGCAATGAATTGACTAATGTGACATATTTGAAAATAAGGCATTTCGATAACTGACTAATAACCTTTTCATTGCCATTAAAGTGAAATTACTGAACCTGAACATAGGAGCCTGGTAAAAAATGCTCATTTAAAAGTAAACTCGTCAGACTTAGAGGTTTTTGCATCTGAACTCTTCATGTGTATATATATATATATATATATATATATTGTTTGTCAAATTTGTAATGCGTTATATTTGTTTTATGTGGTTTGATTCATTCATTTTCTACACACTATATCCTGCATGTGAGTTACTGGCATGTGCTCATTTCCTTTATATAAATGAATACTGTTTAAACATAGATTTAATAATGTATGTGTGTATTTAGTTTGCTTTGCATGTTGAATGCAATTTGTCTTTCACTAGATACTCTCTGTGTTCTGTGTAATAATTCTTAGTAATATACAATATACTACTGTTCAAAGGTTTGTGGTCAGTAAGATAAAAAATGAACACTTGTATTCATTAAATCAGGGGTTCTCAACTCTGGCCCTCGAGATCCACTTTCCTGCAGAGTTTTACTCCAACCCTAAACAAACACACCCGAACAAGCTTATCAAAGTCTTCAGGATTACTAGAAAGCTACAGACAGGTGAGTTTGATCAGGATTGGAGCAAAAGTTGAGAACCCCTGCATTAAAGGATTAGTCCACTTTTAAATAAACTTTTCCTGATAATTTACTCACCCCCATGTCATCCAAGATGTCCATGTCTTTCTTTCTTCAGTCGAAAAGAAATTAAAGTATTTTATGAAATCATTCCAGGATTTTTCTCCTTATAGTAGACTTCAATGGGCACCAAACAGTTGAAGGTCATAATCAGTTTCACTGCAGCTTCAAATTGTTGTACACGATCCCAGGCGAGAAATAAGGGTCTTATCTAGTAAAACCATCGCTCATTTTCTGAAAAAAATTGAAAATTATATAAGTTTTAACCTTAAATGCTCATCTTGAACTAGCTTTCTTCTTCTTCTCCTCTATTAGAATTCCAGCAGTGTAGACACTGCTAAGCGTATTACTGCCCTCCACAGGCCAAAGTTTTAACTAATTGTTATATACTAGGGTGACCAAACGTCCTGTTTTCCCAGGACATGTCCTGTTTTCACGTCCTGTCCTGGCCGTCCTGGTTTTTTTTTATAAAGTGATGAAAATGTCCTGGTTTTCATTATTTTTCATTGGGCCATTAAATTGACCGGTGTTACAAGATTTTCGGTTTCTGAGATTTTCGGTTTCCGAAGGCGGAGCATACATTAATATAAATCGCAGACATGCGCGATTGCACTTGCAATATTAGTTCACATTGCGCGATTGCACTTGGAATATTAGTTCACATTGTATCTCAAGACAGGATTATTCCATAAAGGTTACTATATTCTCAGCGTCGCGGCTGACTTATGCCTAAACTACAGTTGTTTACTTCTAGGTAACAGTTTATAATGTTTTCATTAGTATGCACGATTTGTGCAGTCGTTTGTAACTGAATAACAGATACTTTGTGTAACAGCAGAGCAACCTTCAGCTATCGTCTACAATGAGTTCAGCTCGTTGTGCTCTTCCTTTGTACCTTGCGATGTAACAGCTGATAGGCCTATATAAATTTCTTTATAACTTTCATGCTTATTTGATAAGCAACAAAAAACTGCTGGGCTGCTGACTGCTGAACAAAAAATCTGCTCTACAGCAAAATATAGATGGGCAAACAAGAAGGATGAGGAAGAAAAACAGGATGAAGAGGAAAATGAGGATGAAGAAAACTAAAGATATAGACATTTTTTGTTTTTGTAAGTTTGTGAGCTATTTTTGTTAAATTTGGTTTGCTAATATAGCAGAGGTATTTTTGAGTTATTTATTATTCATTTATTTTTCTAATACAGAAGAGACATTAACTTGTCATAATACAACATGTTGAGTAACCTCTGAGAAGCCTATCTGAATTTGTGTATTTGGTTATAGATAGTATTTTGTAATATAACAATGTTCTATCCATACAGAGGAGGCATATTTTAAATGTATTGAAATTATAAGGCATCTTTGAGTAAACTTCGAGGTATCATTTGAGTATTGCCGGGCCGAGTGTCCTGGTTTTCGGTAATCAAAATATGGTCACCCTATTATATACTGTTGAACTAGCATATTGCATATAAAAATTAGTTCAAACTTTGGCCTGTGGAGGGCAGTAATACACTTAGCAGTGTCTACACTGCCGGAATTCAGAGGAGAAGAAGAAGAGAGCTAGTTCAAGATGAGCATTTCTGGTTAAAACTTATATAATTTTCATTTTTTTTCAGAAAATGAGCAATGGTTTTGCTAGATAAGACCCTTATTTCTCATCTGGGATCATGTTGAACAATTTGAAGCTGCAGTGAAACTAATTTTGACCTTCAACTGTTTGGTGCCCATTGATGTCTACTATAAGGAGAATAATCCTGGAATGTTTTCATCAAAAACTTTAATTTCTTTCGAATGAAGAAAGAAAGACATTGACATCTTGGATGACATGGGGGTGAGTAAATTATCAGGAAAAGTTTATTTAAAAGTGGACTAAACCTTTAAATTGATCAAAAGTGCTGTAATTTTTTGTAACAATGTAGGAAATGTCTTTACTATTTCAAATAAATGTTTTTCTTTTGAACTTTCTATTCATCAACACTGAGAAAGTTCACTGAAGACTGGAATGATGGCTTAAAATTCAGCTGTGCTATTCATTTAAATATAAAAAAAGTTATTTTAGAATAATATGTAATCATATTTTACATTTTTACTCTTACTATATTTTTGATTAAATAGATGCAGCCTTGGTGAGCATAAGAAACTTCTTTCAAAAACTTAAAATCTTACCGCCCTCAAACCTTTGATCAGCAGTGTAGGTGTATTTGTCGTTATTTGTGTCATTTTTGTTACATTGTTAGATAGCTTCAGTCTAGTAGTATTATATGTGTTGTATGTGATGTGTGTCTGCCCTGATGGTTCTCGGACGTCTGCACAGTTGGATCACATTTCACTTGTCAAGTTTACTCGACAGGGTGAGTGGTGCCTGTCCCTTTAACAGGGCGGGACAGCTTCGGAATCAGCAGCTGATTGGTCTAAGGAAGGCGGCCTATCAGAGTCTTCGCTGCGCGTTCCGAGCCTCTCGTCTCGCCACATGCATCATGCTCAAATCATATCCTGATCCAACAGTATTGCAGCGATCAGTTGCTTTTACATTACAATTTCTAAAAACTTTGAATCTTAGTGGTTGTGTCCTTGACAATGTTTTACATTTCCGCTGAACTCAGAGATTGACAATGTCACCAACTACGTGTCCACTGTGCCGATCAGAGAGCTAGGTCTCGGTCTGGGGGTGGAGCATCTTTCTGATGAGCAAGCACAAGAACTGACCAATGAATACAGCCTGCCTGCACTTAAGGTACAGAAACTCGCACTATTGATCAGGGCTGGACAATATAGATGAACTTAGATCTCATTCATTTTCTGTGTTTTGACCAAAAAGATATTGATCTTGATATTTATCTGTAAACATATCTTGATTTTTATCTGTAAATATGTCTTTTTTTTCCAGGAGAGACTAAATTTGGAGCTTTTATTTATTTATTAGCAGTATAACAATACAAAACAATATTTAACTGCATATATATTTTTCTTAAACCTATAAAAAGCACAGTGATGACGCAAACTTACAGTATTTGTCTTGTAAAGAGAATCAATTTGTCAAAACGTTTTTTAAACTTTTTTTTTTTTTT
>RJVU01022182.1:1070963-1099753 GCA_003731715.1 Anabarilius grahami | reverse complement strand
ATAAAAAAAAAAATTATAGAATATTTTCCTGATATTCTGATCATTTAATCAATTTTGTAAGGTCATAAAAACAAATATCCCCTCCGGACATCACTTTTGATACATGCATATATTATACATATATTATACACACACATGCATGCATACAGTATATACTCATCACTACTGTATATATAAACTTTTTTTAAAAAAGCAACATATAATATATACTGAGCAGTATACAGTATGCCCGTAGAATAATGTTGTTTTAATTGCTAGTCAATTATTATTGTCAACCCTGTTACCATCACAGACGGTGAGGAGGCTGATAATGTCTCTGGGAAAAAGAAGAAAAAGAAGACAAAAAAGAAGAAAGGACGTAAGGGTTTTTTTTTTTCTCCATAGATGTTAGATAATGACCTCTGAAGAGAAATGAGCAGTAATCAGTTAGGATCTGTGACCGTGTCAGTGCAGCACCTTTGAATGTGTGCCAATACGGGGACCGCGGTACGAATCAGCGTATGTGTGCTGCTGTTGATGGGGGCAGGGAGTGTGTTTGGCCAATGCAGCGGACTGGCGTAACGCCAGATCACTGTGCCCCTGGGAAAATCCTGCAGTGCAGCCTTTATTTCAGCTGAGGATTTTGAGCGGGTCCCAAGTGCCGCGAAATGCTTTGTCGGTATTTAGCAGATATGTATCAGAGACGTAACATAAAACGTTCAAGTCAGCTTAAAAAAAAACAGATGTTATCAGCTAACTTTTCCACAAACTTTCTCTGTAATTTTATAGCTGACGTGTGTCTTATGATGTTCAAAAATGAGAGAAAGTGTATTCACACTCACTTACAATCCTTTTTCCTTGGTGCTCAAAAGAAGTAAAAACAAAAGCATTAGCAAAATGTTCATGCTGTTCTTTTCCATGCTGACAGCATATAGTGATCAGGGTCTAAAAATGCCCAAAAAAAGTTATTAAAGTAGTTCATATGACTTGTGCACTTGTTATTCAATCAAAAGAGGCCATCTGCATTGTCATGTTAGACTTGGTGCAAGTACATACTGCAAATTTCATAAGCAGGGGTTTCAATTGGTATGGTAGGGTAATGGTGGCTGCCATACCTTGGCTGCCTGGTCAGGTCAATGCAACTAATATATTTTTATTGTGCATTTTTGACAGATTCATTGATTAAAATGGGAGTTTTCGCATTAAATGAGTTTGTGTTGAACTGACAGCTTCAGTGACTATAAAGGAAGCGCTCTTTACTTGCTGTCTAATTTAATTTGCAATTTGAAGAAAAGTTTTTGTTTTTCATGAGACTTTGTGACAAAAATAGAAAAAAAAGATTTTTAAATGTTAGGCCTCGTCTACACTGGTGTTTCCACAGCATTTCAGAAACGATCTCTGTCTACACTACATGGCCAAAAATGCATGTCACATGACCATTCATGCACACTGGGTATGCGCGTACAAGTGTAAACAGTTTCCTCTTGCGCATGTAGGTAGCTGCAGTATTTTTAAAAATGCAGTTTAACTGCACAATGGCTGTTAAAAATGACAACAAAGCCAGCAAAGATTGCAGTTCAGCCTCCATGTTATTGTTTACATGGTCGTCAAGGATACGCAGAGCAAACATGGGTAGCCAAGTCTCCGTTTTGGTCCGTTTACACTGAAATCAACCCTGGCATTTTCAAACTAAAACGAGCTCTGCAGCGTTTTCGAAAGTCTCCATTTTCGAGGGTCGAAAACGGCAGATTGTAAACAACAGGCGTATCTGTATCAAAAGTTATGCATCATTTAAAATGAAAACGCATTAGTGTAAACGGCCTTAGAATAGTGATTGTTGGTCACTATTCTACTGGCTGTAGTGATAATTGAATAAAAGTTTTTGTTTTTCATTAAGTGTTATCCGACATTAGTTTTATTTCTACATTGCAAAACTTTTAGTTTTACAAAAGAAAACTATCTTTGAAGGATGGACAAAAAATGTTTTTGGTCATCACATTAAAGATAACTTTTTAAATTGGATAACTGTTGAGCTTTGAAGTGCTGGAAAAGGTTGTGTGAAGTACTTGAAATTGGGACTGTCGCGTCAAGGGAGTAATATTGGATGACGTCATTAGAGTCTGCCATACCTTGGCTTTTGGTGAGTTGACGCCACAGATTATAATGCACCAATAGCAGAGTGTGAATCTAATATAGTAATAATCTCTAAACTAAGTAAGTTACCAACCTAAATGCTGTTTTTGAGCTTCTTCATCTCAAACTTAGGGATACACTGATGTCAAAATCCTGGCTGGAAAACACAACACTGACTTTTAAAATTTGAAAAAAGGGGGGAAAAAAATCTTAAATACGTCATACAAAGTCACAGAGAAAAACTGGGCATCTTACATTAACCGACTGAGGATCACACGCTACCAAACTTAATTTGTGTGACAATATCAAACATGCTTGATATGCTCCAACTAGATGGAATCATGGTCTAAAGCTTAAAAATCAGTGTCTGTGGCCATCATACACTACATGATTTTCTGTGAACCAAAATCTTGAGAATATCGTCAGCGTTCTTTTTTTAACACAGCGTTCTGTGTGAACTGTAGGCACATTTGAAATGGTGCACAAATGCTATCCGAATGTAAAGCTTCACTTTCATTGTATGGAAAGGAGCAGCATGAACATTCTGTGAAATATCTTCTTTTGAGTTCCACAAAAGATTCATTCATAGAGGTTTAGAACGAAATGAGTGTGAACATTTATGTGACTTATCCCATCTTTACTGAAGATGTTGTTCTGACATTGATATCTACTTTCTCTCCTGTAGCCAAAACTCAAACGGACCCACCATCCATCCCCATTTGTGATCTATACACCAGCGGTGTGTTTCCTGTGGGTCAGGAGTGTGAATACCCTCTATCACAGGATGGGTAAGGATGTTTTGTCTTTTCTCAATGTGAATACACTCTTTAATGCCCTCAGGTCACCTTGTACTTTCTATGGGCTGCTCTACCTCGTATTACCCTGTGCTCTGTGTAATATTATATCGCTGAGACTACTGACACAGAGGTCACTAATGTTCCCTCGCGCCTAAAGTACTCTCTCCAAAAATAGTTGTGTGCGAGGGCCAGCTCATAAACTTAACTTCCTCACATCATCCTACCTATTACTGAATCTTCGAAGGCGTTTATGGTTTGTAAATGGATAGTCTTGACTTGACCTTGCCAAACTTTATCCATAATAGTCAGAGAAGGTACAACCAATCAGCTATAAGTTGCAATTGAATGATATAAACAATATTTAATAGCTAGAAGCCGTCATTTCATCCCATTTATGAGACTTTTCCTAATCCTTAAAGAAAGTCCGTAATGGCCTATCTATCTTTAATAGTGTTTATATGATGGTGGATATTCTCGAGGTAAAAATAAATGTTCTTGCTGCATCATCTAAAGTGTTTTTTGGACCTCTCAGGTCTAGCGCCGCTTGGAGAATGAGCAATGAGGAGAAGCAAATGATGGATAAAGCCAACGAGGAGATGTGGAATGATTTCCGGCAGGCGGCAGAAGCCCATCGGCAGGTGCGGCAATATGTGAAGAGCTGGATCAAACCTGGAATGGCTATGATTGACATTTGGTGAGGATGTTATGACATTAACATCTGTTAACCTGCAGTGTGGATCTTTTTTAAAGTGTTAAAATAGAAAAATTTGACTCCAACCGGGTTTAAAAATATCAGTTGAAGAGATATTCTTCATAAAAGAAATGGACATCAAGCCCAAAGTTGTTTTTGGTATTAGCGACAGCTCATAACGCATCTCTTTTTCATGTTTTCTCTGGTTCAGCGAGCGGTTGGAGGACTGCAGTAGGAAGTTGATCAAAGAAAACGGTTTGAACGCAGGGCTGGCGTTTCCTACCGGGTGCTCACTGAATAACTGTGCTGCTCACTACACACCAAACGCTGGAGACCCTACAGTCCTCCAGTACGACGACGTGTGCAAGATTGATTTCGGCACACACATCAATGGTACGGCCATGGACGACACTATCTTTAAAACAGTAGTCTGGTATTCATAGTATAGTTGTATAGTATTCATATACTAATATAATAGTATTATTTATCATAATTAAAAGCCATGTAGTTAAAGTAATATTAAATCAAAAAGTTCTCAATTTAAAAGCTCATTTTAAAATGACTGATGATTGGCTTTTAAAAATAATATCATAATAATAATTATTATTATAAACCAATTATTGTTTTGGCAAAAATAAATTGTCATGATATAGTTTTACCATAAATTTTTCTCACTATGAAAATAGCCACAGAAGCTGGCATGGCATTAAAAACAAACAATTATTATAATTATTAATATGATTATTATTATTATTATTAAACAATCATAATAATTAAAAGCAATGTATAGCAAAATAAAATAAGAATTATGATGATTGGCCTTTATTAATAAACAATTATAATACATTTATTATTAATAAACTATTATAATAAAAGCCATGTAAAGTACTTAATATAAAAAATTGGCTTTTAATAATAACAATTTATTGTTGTTTTTGTTATTATTATTATTATTATTAAACAATCATAATTAAAAGCCATGTAAAATACTTTATATAAAATAAGAATCAAATTATGATGATTGGTTTTTAATAATAATAATAATAATAATTGTGTTGTTGTTGTTGTTAATAATAAATGGTTTATTGTTATTAATAAATCATAATAAAAGCCATGCAAAGTACTTAATATAAAATAAGAATTCAATTATGATGATTAGTTTTTAATAATAATAATAATAATTTTGTTGTTGTTGTTGTTATTAATAATAAATGGTTTATTATTAATAATAAATCATAATAAAAGCCATGCAAAGTACTTAATATAAAATAAGAATTCGATTATGATGATTGGTTTTTAAAAATAATAATAATTTTATTGTTGTTGTTATTATTAATAATAAATGGTTTATTATTATGAATAAATCATAACAAAAGCCATGTAAAGTACTTAATATAAAATAAGAATTAAATTATGAATTACTTGCTTTTAATAATAATTATTATTATTAAAAGTCATAGTAATTAAAAGCCATATAGCCATATATTTAAACATAAGAATTCAGTTATTATTATTGACTGATGATGATTATTATTTATACAACAGTTAGTTAATTAAAAACTTTAATATAAAATAATACGATATAATATGTTTCAATAGAACAAAAATGCAACATATATGGGTGAATCTATGTTTCTCATGATCTGAGAAATGCATATTAGGAAAGTGGGGGGAAATTGTTATGCATTTGATTTAATGTTTTCACTGGAGAGCAGACTGCAGATGAGCAATGGACTGTGAAATGAAAATGTCTCTGTATTATCCCTGTCATAAGCGTGTTTTTCTTTTTTAACATAAAGGATTCATAAAATGGTGGGAACAATGTTAGCATTAATGATGTATGACAAAAAACACTCTTTGGTTCATAGTGTGAGCACAAAGCATTTACTGTGTGTGTGTGTGTCTGTGTGTGTGTGTGTCTGTGTCTATGTCTATGTGTGTGTGTGTGTGTCTGTGTGTCTTTTAGGCAGGATCATTGACTGTGCCTTCACCGTCACCTTCAATCCAAAGTATGACCGCTTGCTTGAGGCTGTGAGAGATGCAACCGACACGGGCATCAAAGTGAGCGTGTGCGACTGACACGATAAATTATCATGCGTGTGCAGAAGTAACATTGTCTCTTTCCACAGTGTGCAGGTATAGATGTACGTCTTTGCGATGTTGGAGAATCAATACAGGAAGTGATGGAGTCGTACGAGGTTGAAATAGATGGGAAAACGTACCAAGGTGTTGACTGAAATAAATTCTTTCTTGCAAATTCTTATTAATAATAATCTTAATCTCCTAAATGCACCTCATTTTGTGTGTATTTCCTCAGTCAAACCTATCCGGAATCTGAACGGACACTCAATTGGTCAGTATCGGATACATGCCGGTAAAACGGTGCCTATAGTGAAGGGAGGAGAAGCCACTAGAATGGAGGTGTGTGTCTGTGTTTATCATCTTGTATGTGTTAAATTGAAGGTATCCGTATCACTTTGGCAATGTCCGGAATAACATACTACTTTTACTATTAATGCAGTATGTATACTGTGCGCAGTATGCATGGGATTTCATGCCATTCTCTAATCTTAAAGGTGTCCATTTCATGTTGGCTATGTTTAGAATGGCATTACTACTCTTACTATATCTGCAGTATATGCTGCTTGGAATACTGTATCCCATAATGCAGTGCACTCGTCTTGACTTTTCACAAATGAACTGGAACAAGGTTTTGGATATTGACATGGTTATGAAAAAATGTATGCCTAATGTTTCTTGTCTTGTCACATTCAGTTGAATTACATAAATCATGTAAAGAATAGCCTGTATTTTCAATTCAAAATGATGGTTTTTTTTTGTTTTTGTTTTATTTGTGACATGATAATAACAATGTAGTATACTACGGTTTGAAACTGCTTACTGGTTGATGTTCCTTTTTTTATTTTATATATATAGTAGGCAGTACACTGCTTTGTATACAGTATGATTTGTGTATAGTAGTATACAGATTATGTGCAATATACACTTGTACAGTATTCGTATTCAGTTTCAAAAGCGCCAGTGGTTGCTGTTGTATGCTAGCATATATGCTAAGGCTAATTGTTTAAAGTTGTGTAATTGTCCTTTCTGAGAATTGAAAGACTGAAATGGCATTTTTTTTTTTACATTCATCATCATGTTTATATAATAAATATGTAAGTATTTTGACTGGCTCTCTATTAATGTTCATTGATGTCCAGGAGGGGGAGGTGTTCGCGATTGAGACGTTCGGCAGCACTGGTAAAGGAGTGGTGCACGATGACATGGACTGCTCCCATTACATGAAGAACTTTGATGTCGGACATGTGCCAATCAGGTAAGAGCCAATGTTAATCAGCTAGTCTGAAAACTTCACATTTTGGCCATTCATTTACATGACAACGGCGTTTTAGGGGCCTGAAAACGCAAAGTTTCGAAGTACAAGTTTTTGAAACCAATACTGTTATTGTCTCAGTGTAAACTACAAAAACGTGAATTTGTGAAAACTGTGATGTCATGCGAATGCGTATTAAGCATTCTGTCTATAGATGCATAGTTTTTCTTTACAAAGTGACATCGCCAACTACTGGCCTGGCAGCATAATACAGCATTTTTAGTTGTTCTCGCGGATTCATGTGAATGGGGATCATTTTGTCAACGTTGTTATCTGTACGCGAAAAACGCAGTGGAAAAACTTTTCTGCTTTTATTACATTGTTGTCGTGTAAACGTACCCTTAGTCTTCTGGGTTTTGACGTCATGACTGCAGCACTCTATTACACAAGTATTTTTATGAATAATTTCTGCATTGTGTGCAGTGTCTTTAGGTCATTTTCATAACAATGTTTCTGTTTTGTTAATAATTTAACGCATTGTACGCATTTACACGAGTTTACATTTATGCATATGGGCTGATGCAGCTATTTATACAACATAAGTTTTAGGTTTACAAATGATTAATGCTTTATACATAGCAATATTTCGCAAGAATGTTTTTTGGATTTGAAAACTATTTACACATTGCTGTATTTACACAGAAACACAGTTCACAGTTTTATGAACTATTTACATATAGAATGCGACAATTATGTAAGATTGGTTAATAAACGATTTGCACAGAAAATCAAAATGATAAAATATTAACAGACATGCACATTTTATAGAAGCTTGAAACTCATAAAGGAAGAGTTGATCTACAAATTAAAATTCTGATATTGTTCACTCACCGTTCTGTCGTTCCAAACCTGTATGACTTTCTGTGGAACACAAAGGTAGATGGTTTGAAGAATGTTCAAACTGCTCTATTCTTTAAACCAGATTAATAAATTGAAAGAAACATTTTGTAACCTTTCTTTAATGCACCTTCAGGCTGCCCAGGGCAAAGCACTTGCTAAACGTGGTGAACGAGCACTTCGGCACCCTGGCGTTCTGTCGACGCTGGCTCGACCGTTTGGGTGAAAGCAAGTACCTGATGGCCCTGAAGAACCTGTGTGACCTGGGCATCATCGACCCCTACCCCCCTCTGTGTGACGCCAAGGGCTCGTACACGGCTCAGTTTGAACACACCATCCTGCTCAGACCTACATGCAAGGAAGTCGTGAGCCGTGGAGACGACTACTGAGACGTACATATGCATAAACACTCACACTCCAGTCCCATGCAAAAAATAAACAAACATATATGCATTCTTAAAAGAAGAAACTTGTTTAAAACCCGAAATGCTAATTTGACCATATACTCAGCATTAAGTAAGGCAAACTACTATGCATGTGTAAAAGCCAGTGCCCGAATTAATGTGTTTTCGAAGTGAGCAAGATAAAGACTTTCTACTCATTTGTACTCTGTGTAGTGAATGAGAGAATGCAAAGAGTATGGCTGCTTGGCTTTACACGTCACTGAAGGGCTTTTGCAAGAAAAACAAATTCATCAGGAATCAGTCAATATGCGCGCAGCTTTTACAGTTTTTTTTTTTTTTGGTATTTGTATAATATCAAATGACTGTCTCATCTAGTACCTATTACATTTTGAACTCCCTGACTTTTTTAAAAAAAAAAGACTAAATAAACTGTACAATACTTCAAATTGTTTGTAGTTCTTTACAGGCTAAATCTTTAATAATTGCAAAAATATTTATGCATTATTCCTGAAATTAAGATGAAGTGGTATGTATGTGGTTTATTAAGAGTATACATACTGAAAATATTTTCAAATAGTAACTGAGGAAACTCTGCTCAAAATATCAGGTTTTAAATTAGAATTATGTAAATGTTGTTATAATCCCAACCTTCTTTTTTTTTTTTTTCCCCTGTGAATTTACTGTAAAAAGCAGTCCAAACACTATTATCGCCATTTCTTCTTGCCCATCGTCCACCATGTTTATTTACTCTAAGTCACGTTTGACCGCAAGAGATTTTGCAGATTTCACAGTCATGAATTTGGTTGGTTGTTAATGGAATCTGTTGGGCTATGTTCAGACTGTCAGTCCAAATCCGATTTTTGTGCATATCCGATTGAAATCCGATCAGATTTAGCAAGTGTGAATGGCCAAAAATCACATGAAATGCAATTTTTACAAATCCCTTTTGAGCTACATTCATATGTGGTTTGAAATCCTATTCAAATCGCATTTCTGGAAACACTGCTCTTGACTCTGATCGGATTTTGTGTGGTTTATGACTTTCTCACGCCACGTAAAACGTAAACATCAGACATTGTTATAGGAAACATGCTGAAAGTCGCTGCAGAAACAAGGCTGTGTTGTTGCAAAGTGCCGAATGAGCAGAAAATTACAATCTAATGGAGACATGTTTTGAAACCGGCAGAGACGACAGCGCAGTATAAGCCGTGGATACCAGCCTCCTAAGTTACGTTTCTGCCGTAGTGCCCTGCCTCATACACATTGTCATGTTGTCAAGTCACCTTTATTTATATAGCACTTTTTACATTACAGATTGTTTCAAAGCAGCCTTACATAACAGGAAAATAATGTAACAAAGTTTGTTTTGGCTGTACAGCATCTCTAGATGAAAATAGTGTCATTGTCCAGCTTAAGTAAGTTCAGTATTGATTCATTGAAACGGGTTTGTTGGGGATCTGTGGCTGTCATGTCGATGAGGCCTCCACAGGGGATGATCTAGTTGACCCAATCTCTGCTGACACTTCAGGGATGCATTGTGGTCGTGTCTAGTTGCAGGTCCTCCATCTGATCTGGATACGGCCCGGATCCGGCTGACTACAGTAAACATCAGGATAAACAGAGACTAATATTAGCGTAGATGCCATTCTTCTTATGATGTAACAAGTACATTGGGTGTGACAGGAAGTGTTGCCGGTTCCGGCTGACCTAATTTATGCAGCCTAACAATCTTTTAACAGATGTGAAAATATAAATTGATAATGTGTTATGTGTATGCCAGGTTAAAGAGATGTTTTTAGTCTAGATTTAAACTGATAAGAGTGTGTCTGCTTCCCGAACAATGCTTGGAAGACTGTTCCAAAGTTTAGGTGCTAAATAGGAAAAGGATCTACCGCCTGCAGTTCATTTTGACATTCTAGGTATTATCAACTGGTCCGAATTTTGAGATCGCAATAGACGTGAAGGACTATAATGCATTAAGAGCTCGCTCAGGTACTGGGGAGCTAAACATTTAGTGCTTTGTAAGTAATTAGCAAGATTTTAAAATGTATACGATATTTAATAGGGAGCCAAATTCAGCCAATACAGTGTTGGCAAAACCTGGCTTCCTGGTTCTAGTAAGAACTCTAGCTGCTGCGTTTTGGACCAGCTGTAGTTTGTTGTAAATAAGGGTGTTTTCACACTTGAGTACTCTTTAAAAGAAACGACTCGTTTAAGTGAACCAAGTGAAACAGGACCCAGTTTTCTTGACGTTCACAGTGTCCCTGTCCCTGAAAGAGGACTCGGCTCCTTTTTTGGTCCACTTAGGTAGGAATGTGGTCTCAGACCTCTTTGTATTCATATTGTTGCTTTTTGGATCTAGTCCAGTTCAATATTAGATGGCTGACCCTATGGCCTTCAAAATGTGATCCCATTCACTTACATTGTATGTGCCTAACCAAGGTATTTGTTTGTAAAGATTATTATTATTATTATTATTTCTATTTTGTTGTAAAACTGCTTTAAATTTTCCAGGAAGGTATACATAAAAGTAGCCTACATGATAATTCTGTATTAGCCTCTGCGAGATGGTAGTGCAATGTACTCTTGGGACCAAAGAAAAAATACAATGAGAAATTAGAAATTCATTGATGTTTCACATAATAATTTAATAAAAGTAAACAGACATGTAAAAATATCCATTGATTACATGTAATCAAAGTAAAACACAATACTGAAATAATTATTTGTTCATATCAACTCTCAGGGTCTTATGCAGACTTTCTATGCTTGCGTCTAGTTCTTTGAACATATTTTTTTATTTATTTTTCCACGAAAAAGGTTTATGGCCGATTTCAAAACATTGCTTCATGAAGCTTCGGAGCGTTATGACTTTTGTGTCGAATCAGCGGTTCGGAGCGCCAAAGTCATGTGATTTCAGCCGTTTGACACACGATCCGAATCATGATTCGACACAAATGATTCATAACGCTCCGAAGCTTCATGAAGCAGTGTTTTGAAATTGGCCATCACTATATAAGTCGTTATTTTGTTTTTTGGCGCACCAAAAATATTCTCGTCGCTTTATAATATTAATGGATCTTGAGAGAGGAAATGTCATTGCTGGCTATGCAGGCCTCACTGAGCCATCGGATTTCAACAAAAATATTTTAATTTGTATTCCGAAGATGAACGAAGGTCTAACGGGTGTGGAATGGCATGAGGGTGAGTAATAAATTAAATTATTTTCATTTTTGGGTAAACTAACCCTTTAATGCGCCCCTCTTTAGATCAGGATTCTCTACAGCACACAAGCTGTTCTGTAGAGAAGCATGATCTTCAGGAACATCGCACCGGTAGCCCTGATGTCCTCTAAGCTGAGGATCAGCAGGTTCAGTCTCCTCCAGTCCCCAACAGTAATTGACCTTTAATATGTACTTTGTCAAAAATGTTTCTTAAAATTAATGTTTTAGAAGCCGTAACATTTATTCTTTTTAAGTTTTTCACAATTTATAATTACATTTTAGCTCTTTTTGTAGGTGAAAGAAAAAAAAAATCCAAATAACAAATACTCTAGCAAAGTAGGCTACTATTCATAAAATAAAACTACAAGTTTAATAATTATGAAAAATGTTTAAAATGTCAAGTCCAATTATTTATCTTTGTATAGGTGACATTTTGAGCCGCTATAAAAACAGCAATAAGCTTGGTGAGGGAGGATTTGGCGTCGTGTTCAAAGGGATTCGCTTGAAGGATGGCCCTAAGGTTTAATTTTTTACTCACAGTATCTAATTGTTTTGTCTCATTGTATCCATTCCAGTCCATTCTTAAAGGGATAGTTCACCCAAAAATGAAAATTTTGTCATCTGTTCTGTCTTTGTTCTGCAGTACACAAAGGAAGATATTTGGAAGAATGTTAGTAACCAAGCAGATCTCGCCCCCTGCCATAGCATTTTTTTCCTACTATGGTAGTCAATGGGGGGCGAGATCTGCTTGGTTACTAACATTCTTCCAGATATCTTCCTTCCTTCCTAGAATTTTCATTTTGGGGTGAACTATCCCTTTAATGTATATTATGTCCACTATTTAGGGCACTTGATGTGTTACATGATGTGACCTCTGCACACATCAGCTGTTGCAATTTGTGTTGTTTTGTTGATCAGGTGGCACTGAAATTTGCCTTAAAGAAGGATACCATGGAATATATCAGACTTGTAAGTATAGGCTGCAATCTCCATGTTTTTATATTGTGAAAATAATCATAAAAAATTATTTTTCAAACTGCCATTGACAACAGATTGTTCAAGACTGGACTTTATGCTTCTTTTGGGAATGCTCCTCAATCTAACAATCATAAAAAAATGATCTTTCTTCTAGCCTGGTCATCCAACGCCCCTTCCATTAGAGGTTGCCCTAACAATGCTTGCTAACAAGGGCCCCAGGGTTCCACAGATAGTTGAGCTGCTGGAGTGGCAGGACTAGCTCGGCTTCTTCATCATGGTCTTGGAACGCCCCTCACCCTGTGAGGATCTGTTTGATTTCCTGCAGCACCACAGAGGCATCCTCAGTGAAGACCTAGCACCACTTATCATGTGGCAGGTTGTGCAGGCCGCCCACATGTGCTGTCGCCGTGGAGTGCTCCACCGGGATATCAAACTAGAGAACCCGCTGGTCAACAAGGACGCGCTTGAAGTTAAACTTATAGGCAGAAGTTTTTAGGAGGTCCCCGCACCCGAAGTCAATAAGACATTCTGGGATATGTATTATGCCTCAAACCTGTACTTTGGGAATTAAAATCTAGTGACCACTTACTCCATATCCTAATATGTATTTTTCTTCTAACCAGTCAAAAAATGTCTTCCCTTAGGCAACACAGGTGTACTGCCCTCCTGAGTTTGACAAGAGTGGCATGTACCATGGGAAACCCGCAACTGTATGGTCGTTGGGAGAGCTCATGTTCGAGTTGTTGTGCGGAGACACTCCAGACAGCAGCGACCTGGACATGATTGACGCGGGCATCTGGTCTAAACCTGGATTGTCAAAAGGTAAACTGCCATTCAAAGAACAGCAAAGAAGGCCAATTTTTATTCTAAATCTTGAAAACAGAACAAAGAAACAATGTGGGAAAAGTAATATTACTGAGTTTCTGACATTACAGCTTAGGACAGTCAAATCACACAGTTTGCCGTGTGTCCACCAATGCGTGATTTTCGCAGATAATTTGTTTGACTAAAAATGTCGACACAATGCAGAGTACTTGCTATGTATTTTCGGAGACCTGTAATATTAATTTCTCATTCTCAGTCGTTGTACAGCAAGAATGTTGTGACAGTTGGTCGGTGTTGTATTCGTCCCGCCCCTCCTCAACTCTGATTGGATGGCTGGCTAAAAAGTGACAGTGATGAGCACAGTGTTTTACTCAAAGTTGAACATTCTTCAACTCAAGGCGACCGGTAAAAAATGCTGAGCGCTCAGCGTTTGAGCGTGAAAAGACGCTCAGTACCTTGTTACGATCATGGCGTTTAAGCGCTCCCATTGAAAACAATTGGAAAAGTACGCTAACCGCTGGAAAAAACACTTTGGTGAACACACAGCTTTAAGATTAGGTTGATCAAAGACAGCAGGTGAAGATTTTAGAGTAATAATCAGACTCTCCCATCTTTTCTGCACAGAATGCTGCCATTTGATTCAGTCTTGCCTGCAGCAGAAGCCGAAGAAGTTGCTTAGTTTGGGAAAAATCATTCTGCATGACTGGTTTAAGGTACTAAGTTCAAATTTTATTTTTTATATATATATATAGCCTATATATATAGAGTATGTTGTTTGTTTATTGTGACTTGGGAATAAATCTGAAATCAAATCGCTTCTAAGTGTAGATGATAAACCTGATTTGTGTTTTTTGTGCGTTTCAGGCCACCAAATGAGACATGGCGAAGAGGGGAGAATGTACATTATGTAAATGAAATCTAAATTTCATTTGCACTACCCCATCAGTTCAAGAGCTTCTTAGTCAGCTTAGCATCTGGCGGGCTGACATGAGTTAACTCTCCATCCGTTCATGCCTGAATGATTTGCAAGGCTGGCAAGGTTCCTGCCACAGTCAACCAGCAGTTTATATCTCTGCCTTATGGCTGACGTGGGCCTCTGGTCTAAATATGACTTGTTAAAAGGTGAGCATGTATTCACCATAGCAGAGAAAGACAGTTGTTAATCTAAATCATGCAAAGCAGAACAAAGAAAAAAGTTGGGAAATGTAACACCTAAATCAAGTTATTTTACAAAAGATGCTGCATAATGCAGGACTTTCTCCTTGCAGTTTAGATTAGGTTGATCATAGACAGCAAGTGTAAAGTTTAGAGTAATAATCAGACTCTCCCGTCTTTCTGCACAGAATGCTGCCATTTGATTCAGCTAAAGTAGCTGCTTGGTTTGGGGCAAATCATTCTCGACTGGTTTAAGGTACTAAATGTTCAAACACGTCTGAATTTTTTGGTTCCCTATTTATGTGCATTTGTTTCTATACAGCAAGTTCGTTTATTTTGACATGGGAAGAAATCTAGATTTCCTTTCATGGCTGTCCTAGAGCACCCTTTCACAGCCACTACTGTGCCAGAGCTCCCTGCCATGGTCGTCTAGGCCCCAATGGTTCCTGTAATGGCCACCCCAGAGGTTGCTGAAAAAAATATTCCTGCCACGATGAGCCAGAGCTGGTTCCCGAAACCCTCACAGTTCCAGCGTTTCATGTCAAGGCTGTCTGGGACCTACAGTTCCTGACAAAACTGTTCCTGTTATCATTAAAGCTACAAAAGATCAGTCAAGAGCAGTGAGTGATTTTCTCTTTGAAAAAAGAAAGACATTGTAGCAGCGGGTTTATTAGGCTGCTGTCACTTTAAGACCGGCCGCACTTGACGCGGATCTGACACACCTCCAATGTCCTCACAACTCTTTATGGTGATTTAAGACTTTATTTAACTCATTTAAGACTGCTTATGAGGATACTCAACAAAGCGGACATTTTGGCACACTTTTGTGTGTTTTTTCTCAGTAATTGTAACAAATTAGTTACATTTATTTTGTAATTAAGTTACGTAATGCTGTTACATGTAACTAGTTACTCCCCAGCAATTTTAAGTGTCTTAATTTACACATTAAATGGGAAAATTACATTTACATAGTGTCTACATTTACACATTTGGCATGATGCAGCTATTTACACAAGAATTTAGTTTTTAGGTTTTGCAAGCAACATATGCTTGCTATGATTACATAGACATTTTGTGCATTAAGTCAAATGCAGCAATTTACACAATAGTTTTATGGTTCATGAACTAATTGCGCATTAAATGCGACAATTACGCAATAAGTTTTATTAATAATTTGTGCAGGTGGCACAATGCAGTTATTTACGCATCAAATTACCCAAGAATGTTTTGCGAACAAATTATGCAATTTATAGATTTTAATACAATGCAGCAGTTTACACATTAGTTTTTAGGTTTTATGAATGACTTACACATTAAATGTAACTATGTAAGGTTTGTAAGTTTTCAATTGTAAATACCAAGAGACATGCACATTTCATAGACGATTAATATAATTTCATGAAAATTCAAAAGACAATCTTTAAAATAGTAAAGAAAACAGTTGGCACGTTGTTTAGAAAAATGCAAAAATATTATTTTATTGAGGTACTTTTATCTTCTCTGAATTGAGGTAATTTGCATAGTTTGCACTAAAATGGACAATTTAACAACAACAAGATGTGGAAACTCCGAAAGATATTTGAGAAAGTGTGTGAGAGAGTCGCACAAACATACATCCAACAAAGAACGGTCTAACGCCACACACAATGTATACAGCATACATTGTCTTTTGCTGGTGAAAAAATCGTTTTCCTGTAAAATGGAAAAAAAAAAATATCTACCCAAATACCAGGTATAAAACTACATTCTGAGAAGGAGACAGAAAAATTCCTGAATCGAGTCTTGTTTTAAAAGTCTTTAAACTGATTTGACTTGGCAGGGCACTTTAACCATATGTTTGAAGATATTAAAACACTTGTGATATGAACAGAGAAAACGTAATTTGTTTCTTACACCTTTCATACTGACGCTATGAACATTTTCAGGCTCGGTACACATTCAAAACTCAACTTTGGTTTGTGGACAACAATCAGGGATACACAGAGACATTAATGAGAGCATTAATGCTTCCGACTTGGACCAATTTCGCTCTCCTCGTACACGCACACAAATGAACGCTACAATCACTGCAAGAATGCCTCCTACCAAATCTGTCAGTTGTATAACTTTAAGGCAAAAGTGTGCGTGGCAAAAACATACTCTCCACATTTGCTGTACACTAGAAAAAGGAGACAAGCTAACCGTCTCAAAACGATATCAACAGAATGTACAAAACAAACAGTCTCTGCGGTTGACTGGCTACTCAGCGGAGGTCAGAGGTCACTGGCTTTGCTTTTGTCCTGAGAGTTTCTCTGTGTGTAGAAGAGAATGTAGGCCTGGGCCTTACACACTTCCTCCACGGCACACACACTCAGTTTAGAGTCGTTACAGTGCACCCAAAACCCTGAGAAGAAGAGAATAAAGATGCATTAACGACAAAAATACAGACTTCTACCTGAATGTATTTATAATAACTAAATAGGGGAAAAATAGGGAGTAAATAATTCAAATCTTTCAGTTTCAATATAATTTGAGAACTATGGATAGCATCTGTACTTACACTAATGCACTTACAATGGAAGTCTATGGGGCAAGGCATTCTGGAAGGTTTTAAGCATATATGTACCTCTTGTGTTTTTTGCTAAAGCAAATAGAGCTGCACGATTCTGGATAAAATTTAGATTTTTGGATTCAAATAGAGATCACAATTTCCCCATGATTCTGAATATACAAAACAAAATAACATGAAATTTACTAGAGGTTCTGACAAAATATTAATTGCTGGAAAAAA
Source organism: Anabarilius grahami (assembly GCA_003731715.1). Classification (NCBI taxonomy): domain Eukaryota; kingdom Metazoa; phylum Chordata; class Actinopteri; order Cypriniformes; family Xenocyprididae; genus Anabarilius; species Anabarilius grahami. Next base: position 1,082,566 of record RJVU01022182.1, on the reverse strand, counting down.
ATTTTAATTAATTTGAATGAATTATTTAAAAAATGGTTTTGAATGAATTCAATGACTCAAATACTTGGTTCACTACTGGAATCTGTGTTTTTGAACAAGTCTTTTGAATGAATGATTCAATGACAAATTAATTTTTTAACAGTCACTTGTTGCCACCTAGTGGCATAAAGGCAGGAACACACCAAGCCGACGAACTAGTAGCGACGAAAGCAGACTGCGGGGCTGGCTCACGTCGGCAGCGTCTTGGTCCAAAGTTGCCCTGACACACCAAACCGACGCTCGACGGCCAACATGTCAAATCGGCCAGAAAAAAAAGCAAACGAGGACCAAGTTCAGCCGACGGTGCGGAACACGTCGGCCGACGAACAAAAACTGCCCGACGGCCGACCGTCGGCTTGGTGTGTTCCTGCCTTAAGATGTAATTGATACAACCATTATTTGAAGCACCAAGTTAGTTTCAAAAGGTGGTTTGCTCCATTTTGATCACTTTCGTAGACGTCAATGTTCATATCCTAACTTTAAACTTTTATCTCAGTACTTTTGTGATAATTTGTATATTTGTAACAGAAATAACTACTGTGTGGTTCAAAACTGCTCTCTCTGGCTCAGCGCAGAAGCTCGAACACAGATTTGAATGTTCTGGTATGATTTTGTCAAAGGTTTAAAGGTGCAGTGTGTAAATTTTAGCGGCATCTAGTGGTGGGGTTGCCAGTTGCAACCAACAGTGCTCACCCCTCCCTTTCGAAGCACACAGAGAAGCTACGGTGGCCGTCTGGCCGACACAAGACAAATTAGCCAGTCAAGCAATGAGGTTTCTTCTTACTTCTAACAAAGAACGGTCTCTGCTTCTAATAAATCAGACAACTACTACTACTTTTCGTGCGTATTCAACGTGTTGACGATTGCAAGCTGCCTTTAAAAGCACAAACGATTTAGAAGAACAACAACATAGTGACGAAACGCTCTCTGTAGAGCAGTTTGTCCGTTTAGGGCTACTGTAGAAACATGCCGGCGCAAAATGGCGACTTGACATGTTAGGGGACACCACTGAAAACATAGTTATGTACATTATTTTGCATTTTTGTCAGTAGATCGTCCCAAATTTGACACATTGCACCTTTAAAATAAAATAAGATCGCGTGGGTGCTTGAATCGAGATCGATCTTTTTACAATTAATCGTGCAGCTCTAAAAGCAAATTTATTTTTTTGCTGTGAAATTTTATAAATTGTCCTTTTATGAAGGGACTACTTTTCCATGCGGATGAACTTCTGGTTATGTGTTAGGTGACATTTACACTAGTTACGTCAAGGCATTTCTTGCACGAGTCACACAAAAGTACTGTGTATACCATTTTACTAATAATATATCTACTGCATGCAAAACCGATTGACAGACTAGACTATTCTGAAGTGGCAGATGAAAAGAAGAATGTTTTACCTCCTTCTGTATTATAACAAAAGGCAGTGTAGTGGCCGGAGCCAAATCCCTTCCCATGGTGCATGACGACAGCAGAGAGTTGATAGAGGAAGTGTTGTGGATGGGGTATGTTACTGGAGTCTTTGCAGCAGTAGGGTTCCATGTTCAGCTCCTGCTCAAACTGAACGTGCACACCAATCTTCTCCCTGTGGTTTCGCCCAGACCACCTAAACATACACGTACACATTAACATCTGACTGATGACAGAAACTTTAAAGTCGGGAAAATCCAGGAGATCATGTGCATGTAAATATGTGTGGATACCTGAAGCGTTTGAGGTGCAGTCTGAGAACGTGAGGCAGTTTGTGAACCATCAACTGTTTTTGAGCTTCAGTCAAGACCACTTGCTTTGAACAGAATCGCCGTCGTTTACCTTAAAGAAACAGAACTTTTTGATGAGTTGGATTGCTGCCTCAAGGGGAGTGTTAAACCTTTGAGGTAAAACATAAAAGTGAACTGTGTTATGATTTTCTGATGTTGAAATACTTCTTTTATCCAAGTTTAATGTTTAGACAACTATAAGTTACCCATTAGAAGGTTGGCATCTTGAGGAATGTAAACACTGTGATGCTTTCAAAATATTGCTCTCTTTGTTTGGGTGGGTCGACAACAGCTTTAGGCTAAGTTAATTATGTGAGTTTGGGGGCGGGGTTATCTGTTTAACTGGCCAACTGGAAGTAAGAGTGTTTGGGGTTGTGTGCCATGATATCCATTTCAAGTTCCACGCTATTTATTATCCTGTAATGTTTCCCTACGGTCACATTACATGTTAGTATGTTTCCAACTCACTGTTGCAGTGGTCGCAAGCATATATGGCTCCCTCCAAAGCCTCAGTCTCTGTAAACTTGGCCAGCATCTCTGTCAACCCACATGGAACCTGTGCAGCATCCTTACTGTTGCTGTGGTAACGTTCCGGGAATTCCAAAGAAAGATCCCAGAAGGGCTCTATTGTGTTTGAGCGATGATCGCATGATAAACACCTCACCTACAAGAAAAGACACAAGGATTAAAATGTTTACAGAAGAAAGAGTCAAGTACGTGAACTCGAATTAAATTAAGCTTGCTTGCTTGCCAAGAAGCATCCGAAATTTGTTAGAATGCAAGCACATGTGGCATTCCCAGTGTTGCCCAAGGGACAGTGAGAATGCAACACATGCAGTATAAACAGTGTTCTTTTTGGTCCTGTCCCCAATTTTTCAATAGACTGTTGGGTATTCGTCATTAATGTGCACTTTGCAGTTTCCGGAGGGAAGGGAGGGGAGGGGGGTGTCAAATGGGACACCATATGGCAGGAGTGTACAATCCCACTCCTGGAGGGCCACTGTCCTGCAGAGTTAAGCTCCAAACCCAATAAAACACCTGAACCACCTGATAAAGGTCTTCAGGATTACTAGAAGCTTCCAGACAGTTTGGAGCTGCAGGATGTTGGCCCTCCAGGCGATTGAACACCTTGTGGACTTTGTGAGGGCACCATTTTAAACAGGGCCTTTCAGGAGAACTATTGGCATGCCAGAACAACAGGCTGAAGGAAACTCTAACATTTAAATGTAACTCTATCACCCCCTTGAGTACTGATTAAGTTTGGCTACTGCCACAGCAACGCAAAAACAGACGTAAAGTAAGTACAGCATGACTGACTGCACCCTTGCGATCCATCGGGCCAAATTTAAGCACCCTTGCAGTGCTTTGACCAAGTCTGTGTACTTGCTTAGAGCTTGTTTCTGGCCTAATGTTTAATGTTAATCAGCTGATGAGATTATCTGGAAACTCATTACCTGACTGAGGAGCTGGCCATGAAAGATGGTGTTGACCACACTGAGCACCTGTTTGATAAGCCGTCTCTGATTGGCTGGAACAGTGGCAGGCGTTAGCGTTCTGGTCCGTTCCAGCTCATGCTGGACTTTATCTAAAAGTTCACAAAGAAATTCCTGTGCATCCTGCTGTGCATAACCTCGGAACGCCGGGATCAGCTGCCACACGGAGTGCAGCATTGCAAATGGGGACACCAGAGCCCACTTGCCTGACCACATAACCTGGAACAGTGTGTGTAACTCATGACAAAGCGAGATGTGTTTGGAGCTGGGCTCCTTGGGTTGTATAAGCTCCATGTTGCGTGAACGGGAGGCCCCTCCGCTGAGCCCCGACCCTTGGTTGGAGCCTTTGGGCTGGGTCACGCGCTGAGCAGAGAGTCCTAATTTGCGGCTGACAGCAGAGGCTAGAAGTTCCAATGCTTGGTTCAGATCCAGTCTCAAAAAGCACTCCCGGAATACATGCAAGTGACTCAGAACCTGCAATATCGAGTTCATGTAGCAAGTATTGCCAAGATTGCGCAAACCCGTCACTCCTGGAGTTACAGTGGGTCGCCGTTTAATAGGCGAATCGCTTGTTTTAGGAGGTGGGGCCCGGGGCCGTTTGGCCTTGGCTTGTGGACGGGGCCTCGGTTGAGGTGTTCTCTCTCTAGGAGTTCGTGGAGTAGGGGTGGAGACGCGAGCAGGAGTAGACCTACGCCTCACAGATTTGGTGCTTTTGGGTGGCACTGCCGTTGGATCCGCAGAATCTGCCTTTAGGCTCTGCCGACGAATGCGATGGCTCTTTCTCGGAGGTGCGCTTTCCAGCTCCTCTTTGAGTTGCCGTTTGAGTTGCCGCCTTCTTTCCCGTGCCTCCCGCTTCCTCTCCTCCTCTTCCTCCTGCTGCCGCTCCTCTTCCAATCGCTTCCTCCCCCGTTCCGTTTGTGCAAACCACAAGCGAAATACGCGACCAATCAGGGCACGACGGCGATGCCACAGCGCCGTGAACATGCGGTCCTCGTCGCGCAACTGCAGCTCCTGCGTGCTAGTTGACAGCTGGTCTCCGGCAGCGGAGGACGAGCGCAAAGTGCGTCCACTGCGCGTGGTGACTTCATAGCACTGGCTCTTAATGGCGCTTAGCGTGCTACGCAGCAGCTTTAAGTCACCCGTCGCATTATCATTCAGCACGTAGTCATCGCACAAGTAGCAGTATACATACAATTCATTCACCTCCAGGGCCAAAGGGTGATGCTGCTCCTACAAACAAATCAAACTTCAAAATGAATACAATATCTAATACAATACAATCTAATACAATACATTCTTATAAAATAAGACAAAGTCTGATGATAAGTTTGACCATTTTTATGGATATTCACGTTAATATCTACACTGTGTTCCAAATTATTATGCAAGTGACGTATATCAGGAGAATTTCACTACAATAAACATTCAGATTTTAGTTTTTCAAAGAATGTGTCTGTTAGTTTTATTTCTCCATATCTTTTTAGATAACTTATCAATCTCAGACAAAACAGTTGGCCAGGTCTACTTAGATAAATGGAAACCCTACTTAGAGGTTGTTCCACATTATTAAGAGAGTCACAGTTCTCATGCTATATGGGAGGAAGAAAGATCTTTCTGAAGATGAAAAGAAATTGTGCAATGTTATGTAAAAGGCATGAAAACAACTTATACTGTGTGAAAAGTGAATGTAAATGATCAAACTATCATAAGATTTGTGAGTGACTTAGAGCACAGCAGAACTTTTAAGGAAAGTTTCTATCAAAAAAATTAGTTGTATTAAAAGGACAGCTATAAAAAAAATTTAAAAAGCCAGTGTTGAGCAGCAAACAGGTATTTGAAGCTCCTGGTGTCTCTGGAGTCTCAAGAACCTCTCCATGCAGGCTGGCAGTTGTGCGTAAAGTTGCATTTCAGCCACTTCTAACCAAACCTCACAAAGAGAAACATTTACAGTAGGTGTAGAAATAAATGAAGACTCATTTTTGAATAGTTTTATTTACTGACGAATGCCATACTACAATGGATGGTCTAAATGGATGGATTTCTGGATGAGTGGCCACCATGTTCATGACATCAGCAGGGAGCTGGCGGGTGATGATTTGGGCTAGAATATTGGGAAATGAGATGGAAGGTCCCTTTAGGGTCTCTGAGGGTGTCGAAATGACTTCTGCAAGATATGTGGAGTTTATAACTGGCCATTTTCAGCTTTGGTATAAAAAGAAGGATAATCCCTTCTGAAATACAATGCACAATGCCATGCTGCAAAAAACACCACAGCAATAAAACTGTTTGAAAATGTATTCTACACCCACTGTAAATGTTTCTCTTTGTGAGGTTTGGTTAGGGGTGCCTGAAATGCAATTTTACACATAACTGCCAGCCTGTATGGAGAGCTTCTTGAGAGTCCAAAGACACCAGGAGCTTCAAATACCTGCTTCTCAACAGTGGTTTTTTTTATTATTTTTTTTACAGCTGTCCTTTTAATACAATTAACTTGTTTGACAGAAACTTTAAGCTTTTATTTGACCTATCAGTTCTGCTGTGCTCTAAATCACTCTCAAATCTTAAGATAGTTCCATAATCTCCATTCACTTTTCACACAATATTAGTTGTTTTCATAACTTTTGCATAACATTGCACCATTTCACGCTTTTCATTTTCAGAAAGATCTTTCTTTCTCCCCATATTGCATGAGAACTGTGACTTGCTTAATAATGTACATCTTTAAGTAGGGTTTCCATTTACCTAAGTAGGCCTGGCAAACTATTTAACAAACCTGTCTGAGATTGATACCAGTTATCTAAAAAGATACAGAGAAATAAAACAAAAACACTTTCTTTGAAAAACTAAAATCCGAATGTTTATTGTACTGAAATCCCACAGATACGTCACTTGCATAATAATTTGGAACACAGTGTAAAGGTAAAGTAGGGCTGGGCCGGCGGTTTGACGATATATATTAATACTACGGTATAAGATGTCTATCATTAGAGATTTTGCTATGGTATGTAATTATATGGCACTACTAACACTTCAGAGTGATTAAATACATGAATGAGAATATAAAGGAGCGGGAAGGGCTTGATGTTAAAAAGAGTTTTAAGCGCAATATATACTGAAAATGAACTCGTGCAGTGCTTGTGCTGACTGGTGCGCACACAGAAAGCTGCCTCTCTTAGAAGGCAATAGTCAATTTGGGACGACCTCGATGTTAAAAATTGTTATTAAAGGATTAGTACACTTTTAAATAAACTTCTCCTGATAATTTACTCACCCCTATGTCATCCAAGATGTTCATGTCTTTCTTTCTTCAGCCGAAAAGAAATTACGGTTTTTGATGAAAACATTCCAGGATTATTCTCCTTATAGTGGACTTCAATGGCCTCCATACGGCTGAAGGTCAAAATTACAGTTTCAGTGCAGCTTCAAAGGGCTTTAAACAATACCAAATGAGGAATAAGGGTCTTATCTAGCGAAACGATCGGTCATTTTCGAAAAAAATACAACCGTTTATGCTTTATAAACACAAAATATCGCCTTGAACGTACTTCCCGTTTCCGCATTCTTCAAAATGCTTACGCTGAATGTCCTACGCCTTCCCAATTCTACTTACGGAAAAAAACTAAACTGGCGCCGCGTTCGTTCCGTAAGTAGAACCCTGGAATGTTTTCATCAAAAACCTTAATTTCTTTTTGACTGACGAAAGAAAAACATGAACATTTTGGATGACATGGGGGTGAGTAAATTATCAGGAAAAGTTTATTTAAAAGTGGACTAATCCTTTAAGCACAATAAGTAGTGAAAAATAAAACTCGCAATAAGCGCAATACATCCTGAAAAGGAACTCGGTGAGGTGCATGTGCCAAGTAACACAGGATAAGTGTGTGCACAGACAGCCGCATCTCACAACATGCAATCGCGAATTCAGTTCTATTTCATGTCTTATTGCGCTTGAATGGTCGAATACACATGCAATTATGTCAAAATGTGTGGAGCATTCATGTATACACAGCCGGTGTCATGTCTCAAGTGAAAGTAAACAGTTGGGTGTAAACCGGATACGTATCAATATATTGGATCAGCGCATTTGGTCTTAAAGTGACCGCAGCCTAATATATTCCTACCTGCTGCTCTGTCTCATTAATGTTAATCAAACAAAAGAGTAAATAACTTACTGCTCTTTTTTAGCTTTAATAAGAATACATTTATATTTAATTCATACAGCGAAGACTACGCAATATTTTATTTTTTACATTTGATCATTAAATTTCTGTACTATTTCTTACTACATGTTAAATAAACCTATTGTTCCTGAAAAACTTTATTTAAATTCATATTTTTGTTATATTGTATTTGTCCTATTGTTCGTAATTAGCTTTTTTCTTATTTTTAGTAACAGAAATGAGATAAAATAACACAAAACTATAGCGTGATATATATCGTTATAGTGAAATAAAATTTTAATTTGTTGGTTGATCTTGAAATTACAGGGGTGAGCGATATGACCAGATTCTTATTTTAATTGGTCATATCACTCACCCCTATAATTTCAAGATCAACCAACAAATTACTTGACTAGTTGATGCTGCATATTAAGACAGGAGCAAGCATTTTAACGTAAAAAAAGAGAATGAACACTTTTTTTCGTCAGTAAACTAAATGGACTAAAACTATTTGATGAGTCTGTATGTATTTGTTTATATGGCTTTAAACTATATATCAATTACTTGTATGCAACACATCATCATTTAATCATACCTTAAAATGCTGTAGCGCATGTTCTTCTATGTAGCGTCCGCACGCTACGTGCGAACAGCTGAGACATGCCCACACCGACTCTGTGGTGTTGCAGTCCACACAGTGCCATTTTTGCGGGTTTAGGATCGAGTGGTCCTGCGCGAGTCTTAAGCGACCCACGTGCTTACACCTGTCCATCACAGTCAGTCACTGCCCTCTTCACATCACCATGGTGACGGCAGCCAGCAGTGAAACCAGCTCCTCCCAAGGCATGATGGTTAATCTGCAGTGAAAAAAGATCAGACTAGAATGGACGCGTGTTGTTTTGAAGACATTAATTTGTGACATTATTTCTATTCATATTTCAGACAGGAGCAATACATACACAACAATTAAAAAGTCTGTGGTCAGTAAGATTTTTTTTCTTTTTAAAGTGACAGTAAAGACTTTTACATTGTTACAAAAATGTCTAATAAATGTTGTTCAAATGTTGTTCTTTTGAACTTTTTATTCATCAAAGAATCATGAAAGAAAGTACAACAGATTCCACAAGCAAACCAGCGTATTAGAATGATTTCTAAAGGATCATGCGACACTGAAGACTGGAGCAATGATGCTGAAAATTCAGCTTTACCATCACAGGAATAAATTACATTTTAACCCTTGTGCGACCTTATGAACATTGTCTTTTAAATAATTTTGCCTATGTTAATGCCAACGGCATACATTTTGACACAGGTATGTATTTTTATAGAAATTTTACTATTTCACCCCCATTTCTTTAAAAAAAATCTATTTTGCACTAGGAACACAACATAGTTCCACTCAGGACCTCTTAAGGACAAAAATATCCCCACTGAAACATTTAACTATAAAATGATGTGATCTTTGTTAATAGGCTTTCATTCTGTTGACAAGGCTTCAAAATATTTACTATTTTTTACCAGATGGTGCCATTTTCTCAGGTTTGGTCTATAAAGAATATACTTGCTTTATTCTTGTTTTCTGCTTATGCATTTTATAGAGCCAATTGGATAAATTGTGCAGCTATAATTGTGTGGGTGTGTTGGTATGGATATCAGAGTGTGGTTTGTATGTGTAATGAAAAAAATTGCGTGTGTGTGTACGTGCAATATTTGAGAGAGAAAAACTGCAAATCACAAATCCAACCACTCTGTGTACCAGTGGAGTTTTGCTGGCATCTAATAGGGAAAATATGGTACTGCGCCCCCCCAAAAATCTTATTAAAAGCAAATTTTTTTGAGATATCAACCTCAAATTTGGAACACAACTTGTTTAGATTTATGGCTTTGATTTTCTAGCAGTTTTAGAGTTCAACATGTTTCATAAATGTATATTTTATATAAAATAATGTTCATAAATAATTTTCATAAACTTAAACCTCTATAACTTTTTTTTTTAAACTTCAACCAGATTCTGCCAAGGGTCCTCTTTAAAATGAGACCAAGCTTAAATTTTTTTATTGACATGGACATTTTTGTCCACTATGGACCTATGCGTCACTTTTTTAATTGGCGCACAAGGGTTAAAATATTTTCAAATAGAAAAGTTATTTTAAATTATAATAATATTTTAAAATTTGAATGTATTTTATAAAAAAAAAAATAAATAAAAAAAAAATGAAGCCATGGTGAGCATAAGGAACTTTTCTAAAAAAAAATTACCTACCCCAAACTTTTGAACGATAGTGTATGCGTCATTGTTTACAATGTCTTCAGTGTTTTGTGAATTTTTGTGTGATTCTGTATCAAAGTAACCCTGAGATAGACATGATGATATATGACAATAATTTAACATAACCATCATAAAACTATTGCTCAAGAACACAGTTGATCCGACACAACAGGGGGTACCTATTCCTGTCAGGACACACACAAACACACAAATAAGAGCGACCACACAGAAACGAACAATCTCTGTATTTCTCCAACACAGTAATACCATGGTAGAGTGAAATACACCATGACACTGAGTGATTACCATATTAAAGTACTCCATGGTATGTAAAAAAACAACAACATGATTTTACTTTGAAACAAACCACTGTATTTACACAGTAGTAATTCAAAGAATACCATGGTAGTAACATTGTATAAACACTGATGTAGCAAACATGGTACTGAAATATTAGGCTACCATATTCCCGTACCATGGTATTAGCAATTAGCACACCAAGGTACTTTAAGGAATATCAGGATACTACCATGGTACATAACCAAATAGAATTACAGTAGTATTTTGATATATCAACACTGAATCATCACCATATTCAAATAACATGATATTTACACGTCACTCTAAATACGAGTACCACAGTATTTACATTAGATGTATGGTACATGTCTATTTCCATGGTGCTATGTCCAAAAAAAACACGACAGTATATTGATGCTTCAAAGAATATTTTAAAACTAAACTAAGGCACCAATTTCAAGCCTGTAGACATCAGTATGTAACTCGCTTAGCATGTAAACAACCCGGCTTAAGCAAATGCATGTCCCTTATTTAGCTTTACAGACGCCTGATAAATAATCTGTGTCACGACCAAAATAACACCCAGTTCCTCCGGGCCCCACGTGTGTTTAACAAAACCAAACTACTCACACTAGAAATACATCTAGTTTGTTGACATTGGTCTTACTTAGAAGGTTAAATATGCGTATAGCACATTGCTATTGTAAATTGGTTAGTAAAAGTTGTTAATGCATAGTCAGTGCTTGTCTGTATCACTCTGCGACTTCAAGTCTGGGATTGTATTTAAAATAGGATGGACAACCAAATTGAACTCATGTAACTAGTTAAACTATCCATATGACTTTGAAGGTGTTTAGGCGCGCGAATGGTGAATGATGATAGGTGCTAAGTAACTCCCTCGTCTGCCTAGTTTCAAAGAGCTAACAAGGTTAACAGCTGAGCTCAGAGCAGCTCAGCTACTTTAGTGTCTCTAATGAGCCTGTTATAGAGGAAAGTTAACCAACACACGGGATGCTAGAGTGCTAATGCTAAAATCACACAGCACTGGAGTGAAACAGGGGTGCTGGGCGACTAAAATATACTGATTGTGTTTTATTTCCGGCGCTGGTGTAAACACGATTAGATCGGAGCTGTTTAAAATCGGTGATATTTTACTAACCTGATTTTTCGTCAAGCACTGGTTACTTCTGTGGCACAACAGCGAGCGCCATCTTGTCTACACTTGTCGCGTGGAGTGTCCCTCTGTGACGTCATGCCGGAGAGGACACGCGCGGACCGCTCAAAACAAAAGAGTCACTTTAACACACGTCGCGTTTAATATCTTAAATAAATCTTCAGATTGTAATAAAAGAGAAACACGTGAATGCTGCGAACCAGTTTAAACAGTGTGTATGTCTTATGACTAATGTTTACGTGTCAGCCGGAGTCACCGCAACACATTCACATTCTCAAATCTCACTCATCCTCGCGTGGAAACGAAACCAATATGTCATTAAAATTAATAATAGTTCCATGTAATATGGAATCATTCAATTTCTATGCGACAAACACAGTACTTTTTTGTAAAAAAAAAAAAAAAAAA
>RJVU01022182.1:1043879-1065700 GCA_003731715.1 Anabarilius grahami | reverse complement strand
GAATTCCTTTTAAAAAGTGAATTACTAGAATTTATCCTTTATTTTTTTAAAGACATAATTAATTTTTTCCTCAACACAAATAATTAATTAATTATTATTAAAGGGTTAGTTCACCCAAAAATGAAAATTCCGTCATTAATTATTCACCCTCATTGCGTATAATTTGTATACAGTTATATTATTATATACTACCATTCAGAAGTTTCTTTTGCTCACCAAAGCTGTATTTATTTGATCAAAAATACAGTAAAAACAGTAATATTGTGAAATATTATTTCAATTTAAAATATCCATTTTTTATTTTAATGTTTATAAAATGTAATTTATTGCTGTGATGCAAAGCTGAATTTTCAGCATCATTACTTCAGTCTTCAATGTCACATGATCCTTCAGAAATCATTCAATATGCTGATTTGCTGCTCAAGAAACATTTATTATTATTAATCAATGTTCGAAACAGTTGTGCTGCTTAATATTTTTGTGAAAACTGTGATACGTTATTGTTTGAATAATATGAAGTTCTAAAAGAACAGCATTTATTTGAAATTGATTTTTTTTTTTGTAACAATATATACCTGTCACTTTTGATCAATTTAATGCATCCATGCTGAAGAGAAGCATTAATTTCTTACTGAATTAATCTCACTGTAAATCCATAGTCCGTTTTTAACATGTTTGAATTAAGAAAAAAAAAATGTGTGAATGCGTACTATAAATGCACAGGCACATTTGTGTTGAAACAGACAGAGAACCGATCTTTGGTTAGCAAGACGTTTGTGAAGGCTGTGATTCAGAGTAAAGAAATGACTCGCGTCCAATGTGAGCAGCTACTGCTGTTCCTCATGGATAATCGCACACAACTCTTTAAGGTATGCCCTTTTTACAAATACATTATCTCTGAAAATTCTGTGCAAATCACTGAATGTTCAAATAATTTTCTTTAATACCTGTATATCTAGACACCCTTATCATTGATTGAGACTGTGAGGAAGATACTACAAACTTTGCAGCAAGGGAGAGATCTAGATAATGTAGCACGTAAGTTCACTCACAGTCTCCCTATAAAACCGATTTACGCATTGATTTGATTTACCATCTTCTGAAAATACTTCTTTTGCCTTTGCAGTGTTCACATTCTGCCAGCAGGTGTCGCTCCAGCAGTATGAGGATAACAAAGATAAAGCCACTCTTGACAGTTTAAAGCAGTTAATGCACCATTTCGCTCACAGTGACGGCCTGTCCGTCAAACAGAAGAGACAACTGGCCAAACAGTTCCAGAAACATCACCCAGGGATTTTTCTCCAGCACTTCTTCTCTACATTCTAGAAAGTAATGAACACTGGATAAAAATAGTTTGTTAGGTTTATCAATCCGGCTTATAGAATTATATCAGGTTGAGTTGTTTAGTAAACTTGTTTTTATTAGTTGATGGCATTATGAAGCTCATCCGAGTGGCTTAATCAGACAGTGTGAATGCTCCTGCATTCCACCTAAAATAGCAATCCAAAGATTAGGGTTATTAAAGGATTAGTTCACTTTGATATTAAAATGTCCTGATAATTTACTCACCCCCATGTCATCCAAGATGTCCATGTCCTTCTTTCTTCAGTCGAAAAGAAATTGAGGTTTTTGATGAAAACATTCCAGGATTATTCTCCTTATAATGGACTTCAATGGCCTCCAAACAGTTGAAGGTCAAAATTACAGTTTCAGTGCACCTTCAAAGGGCTTTAAACAATACCAAATGAGGAATAAGAGTCTTTATCTAGCGAAACGATCAGTCATGTTCTAAATTTTTTTTTTTTAATGTATATGCTTTATAAACACAAATGATCCCCTCACAAGTGCTTCCACCAGACCACCTTCCGTATTCTTCAAAAAGCTTATGCTGTATGTCCTACGCCTTCCCTGTTCAAATTACGGAAAGAACGCGGCACCAGTTCGTTTTTTTCCGTAAGTTGAATAGGGAAGGTGTAGGACATACAGCGTAAGCTTTTTGAAGAATACGGAAGGCAGTTTGACCCTTATACCTCATCTGGTATCGTTTAAAGCCATTTGAAGCTGCACTGAAACTGTGATGGGGTCTGTAACGTTCTTCAACCATTTGGGGTCTATTGAAGTCCATTATAAGGAGAATAATGCTGGAATGTTTTCATCAAAAACCTCAATTTCTTTTCGACTGAAGAAAGAAGGACATGAACATCTTGGATGACATGGGGATGAGTAAATTATCAGTAAATTTAATATGAAAGTGAACTAATCCTTTAACCTTACAGAAATGTGGGTTACACTTTATTTTAAGCTGTCCTTGTTACACTGTAATTATACATTTAAGTACTGAGATATAATAATTAACTACATGTACTTACTATAGGGTCAGGATTAGGTTTGGTTTATGGTTGATCAGTGATCAGGGTCTTCTTTACATTTGGCAAAAATAGAACTTTTCTCTTTTTCTTTTTTTTAAATTAAAAAACAAACAAGCAAGCCCAGCCCTGGTGAGAAAAAGTAACACAAAAGTAACGTGTAACATTACTTTCTATAAAAAGTAACTAATGGAATCAGTTTCTTTTTTAGGGAGTAATGCATTACTTTTACAAGTACTGCATGTGATTATGCATAATTTATAGTTATATTACTACAGTAACTACATGTAATACGTGTAACAAGGACACTGTAAAATGAAGTGTTACTGGACTGTAGGTAGATTGCCTCATTTAAAAATAGTCTCGGATTTATAGAAGCTTAATAAGTAGGAGAGTTATTACAAGTATTAATACTATAAAAAAAACTGCTAATCACTACTGAACACTACATAGATTTAATCAGGTGGTAAGTGAATATACTGTTTTCATGAGCTTAAACATATCTCAATATAGGATTACTTGAATTGTGCGATATGCTCAGGTTTTTACAAGATAGTAGAATTAGTATTAGCTGCACTTGAAATTGAGAAATAGATACATATGCCTTAAAGGTAAAGACTCAAATTATGCTCTTTCTTGGATCACTTATTTACTTACTTTTTTAAATTCACTGACTGTGAGCACTATGGATTTTAATGAATATTGACCTCATATTACTGTACTCCATATAAGTGTCTACTTCTGATTTTTAAATGGATTTGTATTGAATAATGTAGCATAATAGGTTTAGCTGTGTATAAGGTATAATTATTCAGAAAGACAAAGGGAGGATTTAATTACAGAAGTTATTTTAACTTCTAAAATGATGCATGAATGCACTGGATTAACTGTGGTGTTGCATATCAATGGTATTTATTAAGTAATTGAACAAAGTGAATTAAATTGCATTACTGGTACTTTGAACTAATTAGGTTGACTAATTTTTGTAATTGTATTAGGATTTTTTTTAGATGCACTTTAATTTTCTGATATTTAAAACTCATTAAAATGTCTACAAAAGCTCACATTCGGACTCTTGTGTGTGTGTGTGTGATTTTTTTTTTATTTATTTTTTTTAAGTAGCAGGTTCAAGCTTCTAGTCTTACGATAATTATAAACAATTGTAACATGCTTTGAACATTTTGAAAGAAGTGCCCATCTGGCCCATACTTTGTGATGCAACCACGTGATCAAGTTTCTAGGTAAGGTGAACACATTGACAATTTACAATTTAAATATGGGTTAAAAAAGTGAGTCGACATGGATACTATTTTGAAAAAAAAAGGACTTTTATCATAGATTATTTTCTAGCTGAAGCGTTGAGTGTTTCCTCCGGCTTCACATCGCGGAATCTCTCAGGTGTTTTGATGAAGTGTCATGGAGGCTGTTAGCCGCCACCACTGCTGACGGTTTTGTTACTGTCTAAATCCTGAATTTAATCTCTCAGTCTCACTGTCAGCTCCTCTAGTGTAAAGGTAAGACTGAAGTCTTCTTGTTTATGAGCTGGATTCTGATCCTGAGACCGTATTCGGCGGTTATTGATCAGTTATGAGCAGTGACGCTTCACTCCATTAGCATTAGCCTGTTAGCTCAGCTGCTGTCGGGTTTTATTATATGTTTACATTGTGACGATAATAATATATTTGGTTTCTCACATATAACTTATACCCAAGTAATGCTTTGAGGTTTTGCTTTCTTAAGAAACATAAATATTCACGTTGATAGTTAAACGCCTCTTTCTGTGTCTTTAAACCTGAACTGCCAACTTTGGCAGCATTTTTGGTATATATAATACAAGTTACATTTATGTACGTTCTTGTGATTTGTTTAGCGTCAGAACGCTGAAGTTAGCTGAATTTTGATGGTAAATGTTAGTTTATTCCGTCACTAATGAATGGAGTCTTGTTAACTTATTTCATTGAGTCTCAAACTGTCAGGTTCTCATTCATCAAACATGTTAAATACGCCACACCTTTCCTTATGATGCCACTGTGTGACTTCTTTTTAACAAACACAGAAATTAATAATGGCACTTAATCTGGACTGAAAGGCTGCTGGACTAGCGTATTGTGTTATTGTTATGATATGACAATGATGGCAATTGTTGTTACTGTTCTTTAGTAGTAGTAGTCTTTATTTCGAACTCGAGTTATTAAAAGAAAAATACAAAAATAACACTATATATATATTTTGAGAAATTATATTATAAAAATGAGAACTGTTGCAATGACATGTTTGTTTATATTATTTCAAGAAATGAGAATTTTACATATTTTGTAGTTGGTTTTAGCATCATGGCAAATGGTTTTTAATGTAGGGTTGTATAAGTAACAAACTTATTACTAATAATAACAGATGCCAGTTTGTTTTTCTTTATTACACATAAGTTGGTCAGAAATTTTGACTGAGTTTTTGTTTTACTCTTCGATTTGTTTTGTGATATTTGCTCAAAATCCAGCCAGCTACATCACACTGTGGAAGCAGCCATTACAAGAGACTATGTAATGTCTGCAGCTGACAGAACAGTGCATTCCTTATATATATTCTCCTGCAAACTCTTTGAGATGCTGTCAGCATGAATACATCGTTTATTTTGAGCCCGCAAAATTCGGACCGTGCTGAAAATTTGCTTTGACAGATTTTCAGATGCATTTACGTCCATTTTTGTCATTTTATTGCTTTCCACACAGCAGCCTACAAGTCTGTGTTATTAAATTTACCCAGTTTAAGGTCGGCTGTTCCTTTGAGTCATTCTCAGATTCCCTTTACCCCCAGTTTCACAGACAAGGCTTAAACTAATCCTAGACTAAAATGCATGTTTGAGCTGTTTTAACTGAAAGTAACTTGCACGTACATATCTTAAAAAATGTCAGAGCCATTGTTTTGTCTCAAGATGCACACCAGTAATGTTTTTTTAAATGGTATGTTTATAAAAGCTACTTAAATACCTTAATTGAAATAAAGCCTAATCCTGGTTTAGCCTAAGACCTGTCTGTGAAACCAGGCCTTTTGTGTTATTTTTCCAGAATAAAGCCTGTTAAGACTTCTGCTCGGCTGTCAATCAAAGATGACCTCTAGACAGTTCATCAGTTTGTAAACAAGTCAAACACAGTTTGAGGCACAGATTGAGATTTGATTATAAAAGGGTCATTTGACCCAAAAATGATAATTCTTTTATTTACTCGCTTGTTCCAAATCTGTTTGAATTTCTTTCTTATGCAGAAAGAAAAAGAAGATATTCAGAAAAAAGTTATTTTTGCATATGATAAAAGTCAATGGGGTCCAAAATGTTCTGCTTAGTTTGTACAGATATTTTAGTCATTTGAACAAACCCTGGCCTGAACACTGACTGTTAAACTAAATAACTCATCCAGTGTTATTTACCCTGAACTCTGAACTCATCACATTCGCTGTGTATACTATTTGACCAACAGGAAGCTTGAAAACGATGATGAAATAACTGCTTCCTGTTGCAGGTGGACAGCCAGTAAAATCATGGAGTCCATGCTCAATAAACTAAAGAGCACCGTCACTAAGGTGACGGCCGACATGACCAGCGCCATCATGGGCAACCCTGTCACGCGGGAGTTTGAGGTGGGCCGACATATCGCCAGTGGGGGTCCAGGAATGAGCTGGAGGATCTACAATGGCACCAAAAAATCCACCAAACAGGTGCGCCAGTTGTTTATTATAGTAACTTTAACTCTGTCAAGTCTTGTCATGTATATCACTCATAATATGACATGATCATGCTAATTGTTGGAAAGTTGTTTACAGTGAAAGAGGAAGTCTTTAGTAAAGTGTTTTAGTTTCAGTGCAAAATTTAATGATGCAACTGTTGTGACTTTACACACTTGTCGCTTGCTTCCTCACATTGCCACAATCGTATGTTTGTTGATAACATGAATGTGTTTTTATGCTTTTAAAACTTAAATGTTTGGTTTTCATTGATGTTTTTAACATTGTTGTAGGGAATTCTGTTTGTCACTGTGATAAAATAATTAAGATGGATAATATAAAATTGATTTTTGTTTGCAATTGTGAATGATTTGCAATAGTCTTGGAAGCTTCATTTAGAATAGGTTGACATATTCATAAATAAATGGGTGACACTTAACAATAAGGTTCATTAGTTAACATTATTTAACTACGTTAGTTAGCATGAACTAATAATGAATTGCACTTATACAGCATTTATTAATGTTTGTTAATGTTAATTTCAGCACTAACTAACAGATTATTAAAATCTTGTTAACATTAGTTAATGCACTGTGAACTAACATGAATAAAAAATGAACAACTGTATTTACATTAACTAATGTTAACGAAGATTAGTAAATACAGTAACAAATGTATTGCTCCTCGTTAGTTCATGTTAGTTAATACATTAACTAATGTTTAACTGATGAACCTTATTGTAAAGTGTTACCAATAAATGTAATTATTGCTAGTTAAATATTAATTTTATTATTTGTTGAATATGCAGATGTTCAGATATTGTTGCAAAATAAATATACATTAAAATATTTTAATAATCTTTTGAGTGTACAGACATTTTTTTTTAAATTGTCGAATATTCAAATACTATTGTAAATAAAATAGATATTTTAAATATTATGGACTAAATTTGCTTTCTGTTTCCACAGGAAGTGGCAGTTTTTGTGTTCGATAAGAAGATCATTGATCGCTATCAGAAGTTTGAGAAGGATCAGATTATTGACTCACTGAAGAAAGGAGTTCAACAGCTGACCCGGTTACGACATCCGCGCCTCCTCACAGTTCAGCATCCGCTGGAGGAGTCCAGGTGACCACAATGTGAACACGCATTAGCACATGCTACGACATAGACTGCATCTCAAAATCTGCCTATATAGACAACATTCTGGGCAGCTTAGACAAATATGCTTATGATGCCATTTAGGTCAGCTTATCACTACCTATTATCACTACTGCAGTGAAGATGGACTTCATTTTTTATCCATATCAAATTATTTTTGCTTTGATTTATGAAATAAAACTGACTTGAAGCTATATGAGCAAAGAATATACTCTCGATAAAAGACTTCAGAGCTTTTTCTTTATTTTAAGATTTGTCTCCTGTGCTTCTACAATCAATATGTGTCTGTGTGGATGCTTGAGTTCAAAAGCAGCAGTTCATCCTGTGGAAAATCTCTCCTGAATAATACATTGATCTCTTAGATGTAAGACTCAAGCTGTAGTCCTGCTGTCTACACAGGCACCTTATCCTAACTAAACACGATCTGATGAGATTCATTGAAAAGCAGTTTGTCTGTCCACACTAGATCCGACAAGGCTATTTAGCAATTCAAAAGAGTGTGTGGATGGGCTCTTTCTGCAAGAACACTGCTGTCTCACACTCACGACTAAAAGGATAAGTACATAATCCAATGAAAAATCTAAACCAATTTTAGCATTATTCAAAATTATGTCAGTGACTGATACAATCCCTCTCATGGAAAACCCTTGTTTCAGGGTTGTGGCTGGGTAGGGACTAAAAACATGTCACGTCAAAAGCAAATAATGATCGATACTATCTACATTGGTTGGGATGCATAGAGATACCACACACATTTGCGCTACACCTGACAACAGGATAAATGGATTTGGAATGTTAACTGCCGCAAGCTGTTGTGACGTGACAATGGCCGAGCTTGGTTGTTGACAAGATGTAAAGGCCCATTCACACCAAGGACGATAACTATGAACTTTTAATAATCGTTCTAAAGGCTCATTCACACCAAGGACAATAACTATAATGCTAAACATTTTGTTTTAAAAATTTGAAAAATTTGTTTTAAAAAGCTTGATACTCTGAATTTATTTTAAATTTAAAGTTTTTGTACTGCATGAAGTATTTTAAAAATTAAAATATCCTTCACCTCCATGCTCCCTCTACCAGCTTGCATGAAGTTTTTCATGGTTCACTGTGTGTTTTGGGATTGGTTTATCTACAAAGGATGTATGTGATGCTACTTTAGATTTCGGTCAAAATGAGGTATCTCATTCCTACTTTCTTTTATCTGTCTGCCATTGCTGTTCTCACTGGATGTCTTTGTCTCTTTATTTCTAGAGACTGTCTGGCGTTCTGCACAGAGCCTGTGTTCGCCAGTCTAGCGAACGTGCTCGGCCAGTGGGACAACCTCCCTAGTCCTGTTCCCACAGACATCAAAGAATACAAACTCTATGATGTTGAGACAAAATACGGCTTACTGCAGGTGAGACGGTTTCTTATACACATAAAAAAGGTAGATACAATTGCAAAAATCGCAACCGTGTACCCCCAGCTTTATTAATATTAGGCCCTAAATGAAAAGGAAAAAATTTGGAACTACAGATTATATATTTTTGCTAAATAATTCAGAAATTCGAAATTATAAGATTTACCCTTTTGATCGGCTGTTTACTTTCATTGTTGCAACTGCTATTTTTGCTTCTCAAGAGACAAGGTTTATGATTTATTTACAAATATTTTGTGGTAATCAACAATATGTCATTAGAGAGAAACTTATATTGAACTAGATTTATTCAAATATAAGACATTTTATTGTAATTAATGAAAATAATCATTAATTTTATTTTAAATAATAAATAAGTCTTTAAAATATTAAATATACAAATGAAGAGTTTGGTTCTTCATTTGGGGGGGGGGAGTAGGAGGGAGGGTCTAGCTAGCCTCTGTTTTGTTTGACAACTCTTCCAACGTCAACAGGAAGTTACTCCACCCAGGATCACTTAGAGAACCTTTAATGTTATAAATTAATTATGTCTCCGTTTGTCATTACCGATTAAAGAGTATCTGGCGCCACCGCACGGTTAAAATAAACACTTTTGCAGAGTACATTGGTATTAAAAACGGCTTTTAAAAACTGTTCATGATTTAGTTTTGGGGACCGTGACAGAAGTTTGATGCTGTCGTGGAACAGTCGGCATTTTTCCACCTCCCGTCTCGAGTTCCTCATCTTCTTAATCTCCTCACGTAAATGATTACATTTCGATGACTTGCGTTTCTTCCCCACCGCAGAAACCACCACAGGTTCATCAATGCCATCAAAATTATTCATTTTTCTGTTTTTGTTGATCACAAAGTAGATAAGGAAAAATAGGATGCCGGGTGTATTTAGTGCGCCGCCGTTACTGTTTACAGTGTGTTGAATGGTGCGCTGTGATTGGTTGAGCAGATATATCGCATTCTGCTGAGAAGGGAGACTGGCGTTTGTCACGTTTTGGAAAGAAAGGGAAATAACATGGCAGAATAACACGACAGATATCGCATTTTGCGCAAAATTAATAAATGACTTCTCAATACCGACCAGATACAATACTGATTTCGCATTTTGGAACCAAACTCTTCAAATTATATTAAATATCAAAAATATATCATATAAAATTAAACATTGTTTAAATAATAATAATTTTACAAAATAATAATTTCAAATCTTTTATTTTTAAAGTAATAATACTTTTTAAAATAAAAATCAGCAAGAATTAAATGCAGTGCAAAAAAGTACTACCATTTTTTTTGTGTTAGATTTGTAGCTAATGAGATATCGCTCTCTTTGTCTCTCTCTGTTTTCTCTCTCAGGTCTCAGAGGGTTTGTCGTTCCTCCACAGTGGGGTTAAGATGGTTCATGGTAACTTGTGTACCGAGAACATCATCTTGAATAAGAGCGGAGCCTGGAAGATCATGGGCTTTGACTTCAGTATCTCCTCTAGCAACTCGTCTGATGCTGAGGTTAGGAACTGGAATTACTGTCAATAATGTCCCAGAGATCATTGTCTGCTATCTCTTGTTGTCGATGTCCTGTTGTCCTGACTTTTATCCTAGTTGAAACTTTGTAAGTTACTGTGTGTTTCTGCCTTTTAGCCCAAGTATGTGTGTAAAGAGTGGGACCCCAATCTACCACCTCTCTGCCTCCCGAACCCAGAATATGTCGCTCCTGAGTACATCCTGTCCGTCAGCTGTGACGTGTCCTCTGACATGTACTCACTGGGTGTGTTGATCCATGCCGTGTTTAATGAAGGCAAGCCCGTCTTTCAGGTCAACAAGCAGGACATATTCAAGAGCTTCAGCCGACAACTGGACCAGGTGAGGAGCCGATACCTTCCACACACCTTTGGAATTAACTTCATGTTTTAAAGCATGTTACCTTCCCATAGACATCTGATGAGTGCGTGAACACAAAGGCCAATCAGAGGTGTTTCTAAATATGCTCAACAGTGCTCAAAGCGTCATATTTCAGTACTGACTTGGTATCGCGGTCAGTACTTTTGACAACACTAGTATAGTATATTATTATTAATAATGTTTAAAAATTGAACATACAAGAATTAATTATCAACATTTAATTAATAATTACTAATGCAATCAGTAAACAAAAACAACAATAATATATATAGTTAAACTTTAAATGATTAAAGGGGTCCTAGTATGTTCATTTATATTATTCGATAATAATATGCTCGGTTAATGTTTTTTTTGTTTGTTTTGTTTTTATGGGATCTACTAGAATACATTTGCATCATTTAATGTTAAAAACAAAAAAAATTAAGTAGTTTACGTTGTTGCAGCAACTCTTTTCTCCCTGAATGCTCTTTTTTAGTTTAGATTTCTTTTAAAATCCGCCTTCCAAAAAGAGCAGTCTGCTCTGATTGGTCAACCGGCCACAGTCTTTTGTTATTGGTCTACAGCTCAGAGTGTGCGTTGGAAATGTAATGCCCCTTATCATAACCTGCAAGTATCAGCTCCGGAGGGATCCTTTGCCACTCTAAACACTATAACTACGCTAACTCCAGAGAGGCTCTGTAAACACTAACTACATTAAAGGTGCCCTAGATTCAAAAATTGAATTTACCTCGGCATAGTTGAATAACAACAGTTCATTACATGGAAATGACATACAGTGAGTCTCAAACTCCATTGTTTCCTCCTTCTTATATAAATCTCATTTGTTTAAAAGACCTCCTAAGAACAGGCGAATCTCAACATAACTGGTATATGCTGGTATATATTTGCATATACCAGCCCATGTTCCCAACATTATGAAAGGCATTAGACAAGGGCAGCCAGTATAAACGTCTGGATGTGCACAGCTGAATCATCAGACAAGGTAAGCAAGCAAGGACAATAGCGAAAAATGGCAGATGGAGCAATAATAACTGACATGATCCATGATAACATGATATTTTTAGTGATATTTGTAAATTGTCTTTCTAAATGTTTCGTTAGCATGTTGCTAATGTACTGTTAAATGTGGTTAAAGTTACCATCGTTTATTACTGTATTCACGGAGACAAGAGCCGGAGCTATATTAATTTTTTTTAAACACTTGCAGTCTGTATAATGCATAAACACAACTTCATTCTTTATAAATCTCTCCAACAGTGTAGCATTAGCCGTTAGCCACGGAGCACAATCAAACTAATCAATCAAATATACATGTTGCATGACGAACACTTTGTAAAGATCCATTTTGAGGGTTATATTAGCTGTGTGAAGTTTGTTTATGCTGTTCAAGGCAAGCGCAAGCTCTTGGGGCGTGGAGCACGAGATTTAAAGGGGCCGCGCTGCATAAATCGGCGCGTTTATAATGATGCCCCAAAATAGGCAGTTAAAAAAATTAATAAAAAAAAAACTATGGGGTATTTTGAGCTGAAACTTCACAGACACATTCAGGGGACACCTAAGACTTATATTACATCTTTTGAAAACATGTTCTTGGGCACCTTTAACTATGACATCAGTTTTGCTGTATCAGAGTCCAATAATGACAGAAAGAAGATCAAGCTGATCAACCCTAATCGCCTTCACAAGCACGACTTGTGCAGGACGTTTCACAGTGGTTATACTTTATTTATACCTTTCATATGTTTTAAATGTAATGTTATAACTTTGTCATTCATAACATCTGACCTGCATCGAACTGCATGTTTCATAAAGCAGTCGTTAAAGAAATGGAGAGCACACAACAAAAGGATGTGGTTGTATACTGCTGAGGAATAATGTTAAAAATATTTTTTGACCACTGTTTCCTAAGTCCAGGACTTCAAGAGTTCAGAAACTGTGCTTACTGATATAAAGAATAGCTCCCTTTGGAGTGGGTTAAATAACTTTGCAGACATTTTCATGCTCAAGCAGCAACATTACACTAAAGAAAGTTGAAAATGTAACAAAAATAATAGGACCCCTTTAAAACCACAACAGAATAGTTACAACATTCAGCTCTTGCTTTGAGAAACAAGGCATGTTATGTGTAAATAATAACTAGTGTTATTGTGATGCTTCGTTTTTTTTGTATCCTAATTATATAATTGTGGCAATCCTAAAACATAAGAATCTCATTATTTTCCTCTTTCTCATGTGTAGCTGAGCCATCTGAGTCCAGGAGTGTTGAGTCAGATCCCAGAGGAGGTACGGGAACATGTGAAGATGTTGCTCAGCGTCACCTTCAACGTGCGTCCGGATGCAGATCAGATGACAAAGGTCAGAGTTTTCCCTCCTTGCTGGGTTTCTTTAACTTTCGATTATTATTTTTTTAGTATCTTAATACTGATTGAATAAGAATTACCAATCATGATGTTGTATGACCATTACTGAAAGTGACGTTTCAGTGTATGTGTGTGTGTTCAGATTCCCTTTTTCGATGATGTCGGAGCGATGACTCTTCAGTACTTTGACTCGCTTTTCCAGCGGGACAACTTGCAAAAGTCTCAGTTTTACAAAGGCCTCCCGAAAGTTCTGCCCAAGTTGCCCAAGGTAAGAACAAGCATTTGCATAAAGACTTTCAGCTAGAAAATAGCCACATAAAATGCAGGGTCCTATGAAATCCATTTTATTTTTTCCCAAATCTCATGTTTTCCATTTGAATTTTTCTGCATTCTGTTTTAATAGTTTAATTAAATTTGAATAAACAAAAAGTATGTCTGATTAATTGACTTAATTAATTGTGGTTTATATTCACAAACGCTAGTCCATATCGTGATTTGATTATTTGTACAGCCCAGATTTATTCTT
The DNA here is from genome assembly GCA_003731715.1 of Anabarilius grahami. Lineage (NCBI taxonomy): Eukaryota > Metazoa > Chordata > Actinopteri > Cypriniformes > Xenocyprididae > Anabarilius > Anabarilius grahami. The sequence continues at coordinate 1,052,263 of RJVU01022182.1, read as the reverse complement.
CCAAAACTAGCCAAATTCTTTGACATTCCATGCTATACAGTAAATTCAATTTTTATGAATTTATTCCGCTATTCTGTCCACATTTTCCACATCACGGAAATCTGCAGTGGAATTCGCAGTTCATTTAATGGTGCAATAATGGATTTGATTAGACTGTGAAAAGTGGGCCTATATTTAGATTTATTTTATACATGTAATATTGCTAGATAGATAGATAGATAGATAGATAGATAGATAGATAGATAGATAGATAGATAGATAGATAGATATTTCTTCCCCACTCATATGGTTGTAAGCAAAAATAAGACTAAAGGCCATATGTACTTCAAACGGAGTTCTTTTTCGTTCTTCATTTAGGAGTAAAACGAAGTTCGAAATGCGTCACCAGCGATATACTGAAATCGAACATCTGACGCCACCCACACTGCTGAGAGCGATGGTTAGATGAATATGTAAATACGAGCTGTACACTTTCTTTTAAGTAATAAAATAAACAGCAAAAATGAGAAAACTGCAAGCATTTTTATAGAAAGCATAAGAAAAGCATCTGATCATAATAACATTGGTATATAGCACGAGCTCTGCAAATTAGCACCCCAGTCATGTCACGTTTATTTATATAGCACTTCATTCAATAGATTGCTTAAAAGCAAGCAGCTTTACAGTGTCATTTCATCAGAAGCACAACTTCATTTTGTACTATAAAGCTGCTATCCAGTGTGTTCATGTTTTCACCCACGGAGATCTTACCTAAACGAACTCTACAGATGAAATGAGTCAGAGAACAGTTCCATGTGAATGAAGGCGGAGCCTCGGTGCACACCTTCAATTACGTTATTGTCACGGACCAATGGTAGTACGAAGGTGTTTTGCAGCTGGAGCGAACTTTTCCTGAAAGTTCACTTTGGCAAGCCGTTTCGAACTTCCAAAAAGAACACAAAACGAACTTCGTTTTGGCCTGATTTTGTTCGAAATGACGTCACAGTTCGTTTTTCGATTTCGTTTGAAGTATATCGGGGCCTTAAGTAAGCTCAATTTTGATTCATGGTCATTTAAAAAAGATGTGTTGAAATTAATACTGAATATTTGTGGTGTACATCTAGAAATATTGACACGTTGCAGGAGTGCAGTGTTCTGTGTTTTTTTATATGTTCAAGTTTTTTATGTGTACCTAACTGGGTTCTGTTTTTCTGTCTTCAGAGAGTGGTGATATACAGAATCCTCCCGGCGCTCACGTCTGAGTTTGTAAATCCTGACATGGTTCCATTCGTCCTTCCAAATGTGCTGCTCATCGCTGAAGATTGCACTAAGGAGGAATACGTCCGCCTTGTTCTCCCAGACCTCACCCCAGTTTTTAAACAGCAGGAACCCGTACAGGTACACACACATACATTACTGATGCAAATCTGATTTGAATTTTTCCCCACAGACTCAGTTAACCTCTCTGGCCCTGTCCTAAATGGCACACTTGGTGTGTGCTTTTGCAGTCCTGTGGAATTGCAATGGCTGCTACGTGTCTGTGTAAACCATTAGGTTCAAGTTTGTAATTACTTTCTCTCTTTCATGCTATCAGGCCAGCAACATGGTGAGTGAGGTTTGAACATTTGTCTTTGTGGTAGTTTATTTCATCATAATATTTGTATTATGACAAGTTCATATTTTTATTTATGGTACTTTGTTGCACTTGTTTGTTTCCACAGTTTCCACTGATCTTTTAATGTGGTTTTCATATGTTTGTTTGTTTTGTTTGTTTTTTTATTTTGTTTTATTTAGCATTCAATTCAATTAATATTTATTTGTATAGTGTTCTTCACAATACATATTGTTTCAAAGCAGCTTTACAGAAAATGAATGGTTCTACATTACTATTTAGAGTAATTTGATATCAGAGGTGACTGTCCAAATAATGTCCATACATTTCTTAGCATCTTTTTTTTTCGTTTATTGTTTTGTTTTTATGCTTAGCTTTTTTTTTTTTTTGCTTTGTTAGTAGGCTATTTGTTTTATTTTTTTTAGCTTTGTTTTTTCTCCAGTGTTACATTTGCATGGGATGGCTTTTAGGAATCATATTATTTCTTTCATATATTCAGATTCTGCTGATATTTCTACAAAAGATGGACCTGCTTTTGACCAAAACTCCTCCTGAAGACATCAAGAACAGTGTTCTGCCTATGGTGTACAGAGCGGTGGAAGCCCCCTCTATTCAAATACAGGTGACCACACCATAAACTTGTTTAGATATATATTATATATATATATACTTGATAAATATTAGTACCAGTCTATTGAAGTTTCGTTGTCCGGACAATGTATTGTGATGCCTCAGTGTAGGTTTTGAATTTAGGTATTTGAAAATATAACATGTGTTTTTGTTTTTTTCCTAAACAGGAACTTTGTCTGAATATCATTCCCACCTTTGCCAATCTGATTGAGTACCCATCTATGAAAAACGCACTTATCCCTCGTATCAAGTCTGCCTGTTTACAGACATCCTCGCTAGCGGTTTGTGTTCTTATGACTCTAGTAACAAGTGAATTTACTATGTCAACGAAAGATTTCGGAGAGTAGCTATGAGGTTTGTTTCTCTAAAAGGAGTTTAGTTTCCTCTGGTTGTCCTCTTTCAGGTGAGGGTGAACTCTTTGGTGTGCCTAGGCAAGATTCTGGAATACCTGGATAAATGGTTCGTCATTGATGAAATTTTACCATTCCTGCAACAAATTCCATCCAGAGAACCAGCAGTGCTCATGGGCATTCTGGGTAATTCAATTTTCTTTTACTTTCTTTTTTTTTCTTCACTTTTTTTTGTGCCTGACTGAGGCTTTCAAGCTTCAAAAGAACATTAAAAGCATCATTATATAGTAGTCGTTACAGCTCCTCTGCATTTTTTTTTCTTGTCGAATTATTCCTTATTTGAAATTTAATTTGTAACATATAAAAACTTATGTGCTATTTTTTTTTTTCCTTCAGGCATCTACAAGTGCACTTTCACCCATAAGAAACTGGGCATCCCAAAAGAGCACCTGGCTGGAAAGAGTTTACCTCATCTGGTGTCACTTAGTATTGATAACAACCTGAACCTTAACCAGGTTGACAACACACACTCACTCTTACACAGAAACTTAGATGTTTTCTTGTTCAGCCACTGAATATAAACTCAATTCAGTGTCACTTCAGATCATTTGTACAGATTGTGTGTGTACACACACAGAAATAGACTTTTGTAAACTGTTTTTTGTCTCTGGTGTGTTTCAGTTTAACTCTTTCATGGCTGTGATCAAGGACATGTTGAGTCGCATGGAGACGGAGCATAAGACCAAATTAGAGCAGCTGCACATCATGCAGGAGCAGCAGAGGTGTCATTTCAATTAAATCTCGATTCATTCTGTTCATTCCTTCTTAAAAGGCTGTTTGATTAATAAAAGGATTTTGATTTTGATGTTGCAAGAAGGTTATTCTGCAGCTTTTTCTGGTCAGGAACTGCCCGCTTAAACAGGCAGAGGCCATGTGATAGATGTCTAAAATAAATTTAGTAATTTGAATATGACATGAGTGCAGCGTTATCCAAACAAACAGTTGACTTATGTGTAATAAGTATTGTGTCTTTTCCAGGAGTTTAAACATTACAAACCAGATGAACCAATCAGAGGAGACTAAAAACACACCCAGCCCAGCAACAAAAGTCAGAGATGTAAGTAAATACACCTATTGCCTGTCCAGCAACCAACTCACAGCTTTTAATTGTGGCTACACTGTGAAATTAACTGCAATTGGGCGTTTCTCTTTGCTTTCCGATAGATTGATGAGATCTTTGGTGGCAGTTCAGGAAGTGCAGGTGTGAATGGTAACCAGAATGGTTCCTCATCAACTGTTTCACAACCTTCACGAGTGAGTTACCATTTATAATATTTTGGGAGTGCAATGGTTTTGTTTAACTCTGTGTTTTTCTTAGGGGTTTAAATGGTTATTGGCATTAGACCTGGTTGATGTACTAACTGTTGTTTGCGGTATGTTCAGGTATCTCTCACCCTGGAAGAAAAGCAGCGTTTGGCTAAAGAACAGGAACAGGCTGCTAAACTAAGAAGCCAGCAGCCATTGGCTCCACAGAGCGTCAAACCGGCCACAACAACACCTCAGGTAACATATACACTGAAGAGGGTCACTATAGGAAACCTGTTGTCACTTTCACACATGGAATCTGTTTTTGCAGCTAGATTAACTTTTACAGTAAAAGGTACCAAATCTGATATTCGCAATAGCTGTCATTTACCATAGTTGTCATTGTCAAGTCTAGTCAAGTCAGCTTTATTTATATAGCACTCTATACAATCCAGTTCGGTTCAAAACAGCTTTACACTGATAAACAGGAAAACAATAGCACAAATAAATACAATAGAACAAACATACAAATGAAATAAACAGTGCTTTTCAGGTTTTACAGGTAGGTCTAAGGTCTAGTTTTCAGGTTCAGAAATTGAATAAAGTAGTCAAATGTAAAATAACACTGCATATTCTTCAATGTATAAATTAAATATGGATTAAAGATACAAAAATGATTCAGACAAGAACAGTGAATTATTTTTTTTCTTTGCCCTTTGTCATTTGATTAACATTAAAAACAAACGACAGCTGGTATATTAGGCCGCTGTCCCTTTAAGACACAGCTTTCTGGGATGTGTGTTGCACACACACAACTTCTCACACAGTGTGCGAGTACACAGAGAGTACACAGAGCTTGAATGTTTAAATGGGCAAGGCTTAAAAACACGTGCACATGATAAAATTTCATTACGATGCAGCACTGGCCCGACATATCCATCAACTCTCTTGTTGCATGCCTACCCCAGCCCTTTGGGCAATCCTTATTGTCAAGCCCTGGCCAGTCTCTGTACACTGAAACTACTTGTATATTTGAAACTTTAACCCCTAGTTTCACAGACAATGCTTAAGCTAGTTGCAGACTAATGCTGCGTTCCAGGCAGGTTTTTGAGCCTGCGAGTCACGACTTCAAACCACGACTCACGACTTTGTAGCGTTCCAGGCAAGTCATGCCAAACTGCCTGAGCGCAAGGAATTTACCTTAATGTTAGCTCGCCCAACATTTCCATGTGGCGATATACTTACACGACATACTTATCATTTCAGACACATAACATTGTAATACATAATCGTGTGTGCATTACTTATCATTATTATATTATTATTAATTTGATTGCAACGTTATATTGTCCTAAAGTCTATTTCTCCCTGTGTACCACTTGCATAAACACCGTATCCGTAGGGGCTGCCATTGTTGTTTCGCGGGCTATGTGACGTCAGAGCGCGGGACTGGGAGTACATCGATCTAGTACGGGTTCACGGGTGGGAATATATAGTGATGGCCGATTTCAAAACACTGCTTCATGAAGCTTCGGAGTGTTATGAATCTTTTGTGTTCAATCTGCGGTTTGGAGCGCCAAAGTCACGTGATTTCAGCAGTTTGGCGGTTTGACACGCGATCTGAATCATGATTCGACACAACATATTCATAACACTCCAAAGCTTCATGAAGCAGTGTTTTGAAATCGGCCATCACTATATAAGTCGTTATTTTGTTTTTTTGGCACACCAAAAATATTCTCGTCGCTTCATAATATTAGTATTGAACCACTGTACTCACATGAACTGATTTAAATATGTAAGGTCTTATGGGTGTGGAACAGCATGAGGGTAGTAATAAGTTATCATTTCATTTTTGGGTGAACTAACCCTTTAATATTTTATTTGATTTATGTAATTCTCCTTTCTTAGTACATAATAGTACATAACCTTTTCTCTTCTGATTTTCAAATATTGTTTTGTTCAAATCAAAGTTCATGATGTGTTTTAACTTAGTGCTAGCCTAGTTGTTGGTTGTTGTTTTTTTAAATTTATTTATATATTTTTTTTGTTAAATCCTAATGAAGAAAATGAAAAGTACTTCAGGAAGCAAGGCCACTGAAACATCAGTCAGAAGAGAGAACAAATTTTTCTTCAAATTTATCATCATTCCCTCAGCTGAAACACCATCACAGCAGTGTTAACAAGTGCATGTAATTTAAGGCCTAGGTCAGTGGTTCCCAGTCCTGGTCCCAGAGTAAAGGTGTGTTCACATCACCTCGTAATTCCTGTAGTTACGAGATTCTAGCTTGTAAAAAGCATTCACATCCTCGTAGAGCTTGTAATTACAGCTTGTAAGCTGGGAGTTTTCTGAAAACTCCCAGGTGTACCACGTGGCCGCTGTACCACCTGACCGCTGTAGATTCATTTAGCCGTTGATAGTGGTGCCATAGAAACGCATAATTCCCAGTCCAAGGACGTTAACAGCTCTGAATATAACGTCACGTGTTATCATCTCAAGATTCCAGTAAATACGAGGAGGTGTGAATGCAGCAAAACCCCAGCACTGCACAGTTTCGATGTCTCCCTAATCAAACACACCTGATTCAACTCATCAGCTCGTTAGTAAAGACTTCAAGACCTCAGATGGGTAAGAGAAGAGAGACCTCATAAATGTGCTTTGTTGGGTTATTACAGGTCCAGGGTTGGGAACCACTTGCCTATGTAATATAACACAAAGTATAATGTTATTAATGTAAATTAAAAATGACAACTAGATTTACAATGTTAGCTGTTGAAATGTGTTATCACAGTCTGTGAAAAGGGCCCATTTTGATTTGGGATGTACGTGCTGTAACTGAAGAATATTTTTATTGTTCAGGCAAAAGATCTGACCAGCAGTCTTCTGAACAACATGACATCCCTGAACAACCTCTCTTTAACCTCTGGGACCAGGACAATGCCCATGCAGGCTGGCACCATTTCCTCTACCTTCCCAGCAGCACCCACCATGGGTGGAATGGGCATCATGGGCGTCAGCAACGGCTTTAATTCACCCATGGGATTCCAGACGGGAAGTATGGGGATGGGCATGAGACCCGCCACTCCTGGTCTCTATGGAGGGATGGCCACCACAACCAGCGCTCCAAATTTCAGTGCCCTCACCCAAAATCAGAACCAAAACCAATCCGGCAAACCCCCAGACATGTCCGCCCTAGACTCCCTCTTCGCTTCTAGTAAACCCAAAGTCAGCCTGAACCAAATGGCCCCTAAACCGGCCCAAGGAACCACTGCACCTGCTCCGTGGCTCAGTCAGTTTGGTACAGGCCAACCTTCCCAGACTGCACCCATACAGGCTACTCCGATGGCCATGACCGGAGTTCAAGGTGGTTTTGGAATGCAAGCAAACCCATTCTTCAACCCTCAGAACTTTTCGCAACCTGTGGCCTCTTCCACAATGAACACTGGGATGATGAAGCAAAGTGCGTCAGTCAACAACGATTTTAAGGACCTCTTCGGATAAAACATATGCCTTTCGCTCACGTTCCCACTTATGTGGGAATCGAAAGCGAAACAACATCAGCAGCAAAGACGTCGGAGTGTTGGACATGGTATCCTTGAAAGAAGATATTCTGGTTTTTGTCTCTTTTTTGGGCTCTTTAGCACCTTATGTGGACAGTCATCTTGTCACCTTGTGTGAATCAAAAGCAGACAGCACCAAACAAACTGTCATGTTTCTACTTGAAATCTTGAGCTCTTCTACCGAGAACTGCTTCAGGTGGTGTATGCCTTGCATTTGTTGTATTGTTTGGCTTAAAGCGCGCCCCAGAAGAAAGATTCACATACAAAAGGGTTAACAAATTGGGCGTAACAAACCCAAGCATTTTTAGTTTCATTTCCTTTTTGCTTGAGCCTCACATTCACTGCTCACCTGAATGAGCCGACTTCATCTACCAGAACAAACGTCATCGATGGCCTCAGGAATTGCTGATGTTGTCTCGCAAAAGGAAGTCTCTAAGTTGTGTTCTCCCTTGTCTGAGATACAACGATCATGCGATAAGTAAAGAAATAAGTACAGTGCATAGTTGGTTCCTGAATGAGTCTTTTTATAATGTGTTATTTGTGTATATACTGTTTCTGGTGATTTATTGTTTGAGTTTTTATATTGATACATGATCCACTGAGGTGAAATTTATTAAAGGAAGTACACTGTCTTCATTTTGTAGGTGCACTAAATGTAATAGTGCTAAAAAGAAAAACCTCTAGGGTTTGAGATATTGTTGGGATATTGTCAGTACTTTTAAAGTGAGTTTGTGCTTCACTGTAATGGCTTCTGTAAGACAGAATCCATGAGCCTCATTCATGAAACACTAGTAGAATGAATTTCTGTAAAGTCTGTAAGTCTTCTTGGGCAAATCCCATGAAAAAGGGTCATATTTCATGCCAAAATCCGGAGACAAAATTACAGGAAAACAATATTACTGTTTAAAAAAAATGGAAAGGACTTTTTTACCATATTAAACTTTTTA
>RJVU01022182.1:1024218-1042365 GCA_003731715.1 Anabarilius grahami | reverse complement strand
GGAAGGGAGTGCTTTGTCATGACAAAATAATGCATTGCATGAAAAATGACCTGGACAAAATTCTGGACTTTTAATTTATGAAGAGAATAAACAAATATTGTTAAATTGTTGAATAAACAGAAATATAAGAATTTTGTGAAGATAATAGTGAATATAAATTTGTATAGTCAATGATAGTTTCTAAAATATTTAGTAATCATGATCAACATTTAAGTAATGGAAAAGTCAATGGAAATTAATTGGCTAGTAGGTGTCGGAACCATGTTATTAAGACTCCCATAAAATAAAGTGGCATTTAAAAAAAAAAAGCAATCATAAGATATTTGCACATGCAATCTTCGAATCACAGTATAGGCATTGAAAAGAAAAAACTATAAAGAATAAAAACAGAAAGTTGGTAAAGAATATAATCACTATGAGAATTTTTTTTTTTTATGGCAGTTAATAAAACAATATAGGCACATGGGTTAGCGTGGACAAACTGCATAATTTCGATGTTTCGTATCACATATTCCTGGGAAGCTTGCAGACATTGCATAAACCGGCGTCCTGAGTTCACATATAGCTACAAGTAAATAAAGTGAATGGGCAATTGAGGTCTTATTGCTGAAGGCGGCGTACAGGTCTCCTGGTGTCAGTGGATTGGTTGGTCTGGGTCATATCTGAAACAAAACACAAAATTTATTTGATTTACTGATATTTGTAGTAAACGTGCATTTCTGTTAGTTTGTGTATGAACGCACCTGAGAAGTCCAGCTCATAGGTGAACCTGCCCGCCCTGAAACTCATTGTCCCAGTGGAGTCCTGCTGGTACTCGGCTTCAATATCTTGACTTGACACGCTGCAATGTCCCCGAGAACCGCCCTACACAACCACAAAGTCCAAGTTTATGACACAGAACAGAAGGTGTGACTGTCTTTTTGTTGTTGTGCAAGATCACAGGTCAAATTGTTTCAAAAAGTAAGCAGCACGATAGCCACATTAAAGTGAAGTTTATTTTTCTGAATATGTAACCCTAATATAGTTAGAATGAACAAGGCCTATAAGTTCTAGCAAGACACCACATAACAATCACCCATATTATCACTTAAGAATGCACTTGTAGCAACTTCTGCTACCATCACTTCATAAAATGTAAAAAAAAGGTAAAGATTTATTTACTTTACTATAATCCTTCCATTTGCCATCCATGTCTTTGAACTGCCAGCGAGCTTGTGACAATGCACTGTGATAGAACAAAAGTATTTATTGTAATGCACTCATACATCAATGATAAATCAATTTTTTATATAAACAGTCCATTTTATGACAGCATTTTGAGACTTTCTTAACAATGGAGCTTACATCGATCAGGCATAACATTATGACCACCTTCCTAATATTGTGTAGGTCCCACTTTTCGTGCCAAAACAGCCCTGACCCATCGAGGCATGGATTCCACTAGACCCCTGAAGGTGTGCTGTGGTATCTGACACCAAGATGTTAGCAGCAGATCCGTTAAGTTGCGAGGTGGGGCCTCCATGGCTTGGACTTGTTTGTTCAGCACATCTCAAAGATGCTCAATTGGATGGAGATCTGGGGAATTTGGAGGCCAAGTCAATACCTCAAACTCGTTGTTGTGCTCATCAAACCTTTCCTGAACCATTTTTGCTTTATGCCAGGGTGCATTATCCTGCTTAAAGAGGCCACAGATACCAGGGAATACCGTTTCCATGAAAGGGTGTACATGGTCTGCAACAATGCTTAGGTAGGTGGTACTTGTCAAAGTAACATCCACATGGATGGCAGGACCCAAGGTTTCCCAGCAGAACATTGCCCAAAGCATCACACTGCCTCCGCCTGCTTGCCTTCTTCCCATAGTGGATCCTGGTGCCATGTGTTCCTTAGGTAAGCAACGCACACGCACCCGACCATCCACGTGATGTAAAAGAAAATGTGATTCATCAGAACAGGCCACCTTCTTCCATTGCTCCGTGGTCCAGTTCTGATGCTCACGTGCCCACTGTTGGCGCTTTCGGCGGTGGATAGGGGTCCGCATGGGCACCCTGAATGGTCTGCGTCTATGCAGCCCCATATGCAACAAACTGTGATGCACTGTGTATTCTGACACCTTTCAATCAGAACCAGCATTAACTTCTTGAGCAGTTTGAGCTACAGTAGCTAGTCTGTTGGATCGGACCACATGGGCCAGCCTTCGCTCCCCACGTGCATCAATGAGCCTTGGTCGCCCATGACAATAAACTTCCATAGAATTGTCTTCTTTTATTAATGGATTCATACCTGTTTGTTTGTTGGATTCCATTGGCGACTCTCCGGACTGCTCTTTTTGTACCATATTTATTGTTCACTTGATACATTCCTGTAGACATGAAGATAGATGATGATACAGATGACTAATCAATATGTTTGCATTCCTTTTCAAACACAGTTAAAGCCTTGACATTTTAACTTTAACACATTACTCTTAGCAGACATTCTTTAGAAGACGTTTTATAACAAAATGCCTCTGCTTTTTCCTCATGTTAGTTGTACACTACAGACTTCTATATATAAAGATTTTTTATTTATTTTATAATGTCTCAATGTATCTTACCACCAAAGTAAAGAGTGTAAGAGAATCGTCTGACTGTGAATGAAACTTGGCACTGAGGGTTGAGCTGATACAACCTCTCGATTTCTGCACTATCCAATGAACATCCCTGTAGAGAGACACAAAAAGTCCAATGAACTTTTAGATTAAACATGTCACTTTCGCCTTAAACATTTCAGTGGATTTGGAAGTAATAACAGCGTTTAGGACTCACTGGTTTCTGGTACTCGGTCCAAATACCCTCATCACCCATAAACTCCCAGATGTACTGAGAAGAAGAATTTGTTGGGTCTGCAGAGGGAGTTGCCAAAATTGGCGAACTGCATGTGATAAAAGGAAATAAAAGGGTTTGTCTAAAAATACAATTTTAAAGATATTGGGAATCCACAATTAAGTAACAATTAAGTAATACCTGTTTTGATGCATTGTTGTACTGTTGTTGTGCGTTACTATTGCATTGAATTTTGGTCGCCGTCTTACTTTCCTCGACATGTATGTGGATAGATTCATTTGAGTCATGGCTACAAAAAAAAAAAAAAAGTTAGTGGATTTAAATTTCAAGTGTTTCCATTTTTTGAGAAAGACTACATGGTTTCACAGCCATGAAGGTTTTAATTAGTCTCATTTGTCCAATTACCGTTGAAGTCCACACTGTAAGTCATGCTTCCTGCAGTAAACTGGACTGAGCCTCTTGGGTTGCTGTTGTACTGCTGCTCTATAAAATCACTTCCAATTGAGGATGCTCTCCCACCGAATCCCTGCAGAAATTAGAGAGGAAACAAAAATAAAGTTTGATCAACAGACCTTGTGTGCTACATTATATCTAGCAGGGATGCCAACTTTTGAGTTCAGATTGGTGTGAGAATGGGGTTGAGTTGGGGGGTGGTATTGACACAAATTTCATGATTCGATTAATGAGCTTACAATTCAGTTTCAATGTCGATTCAATATCTATTCATTTGGATATACATGGATATAGTACATTTTCATTTTTTCAAGGAAAAAAAATCTAATGTTGCAAACTAAACAGGGAACTTTGTCAGCTGGTACATTAGTATTATTAAAGATTAATTAATAACTGATTTGCATACAATTGCGTAAGGCCATTTTTATAATAATAACATTATGATAATACATTTTAATGGTATTAGAGTAAAAAATGTAATGAATATGTTAATATAGTGCTTTTTTTTGCTACTTGCTCCTCTCTAGAGCAGTGTTAATTTCGTTGACGAATAATTTTCGTCATAATTTTCGTCAACGACATTTTTTCACGGACGAAAACGAGACGATGACTAAATAAAAATGCATTTTGAATGACTAAAGCGATGACTAAAATCTACTCTAATTTTCGTCAATGAATAAAAACGAGACGAAAATGATAGAGAGGGACAATTTGGGAAGATATCCATTCAGGACTGCTGTCCTGTGTGGAAGATGCTCACATTTTAAATGTAATGTGCTGATCTAACCGCGAGAAAAGCGGCGCTGTTGCGCGCTCTACAGGCTCGCGCAGCTGCACTTCAGACTGCTTCACAATTGATGAATAACGCACATTTATGCCAAGTGATTGCTTATATAAGCTAATGTTGATGAATTATGACAATGTTTACTACACAATGTTTATATGGTAATATGTTTTAGACGGTTGTAAGAAGGCATATTTTATCTCCCTCATCTGAACTTAAATGAGCAGCCTGCTACAGTGCAGACTGCTGACATTTCAGAATAGGAGTCACAGTGTATTTCGTGATGGTTTATAATTATTATTATTTTTTCCTGGTCATTATTGTTATTTTGTTTACACAATAAACTGTATTTAATTTAATTTCTCTTTAATTCATAGTAAACTACTGTATCTAAGAACATTATTTGACAAATTATTCAATATATTTTACAAGTATAAGGGTTATTATAGTTATAATAACTAAATCTAAAACCATAAAAAAAATCTTAATTTCTTGAAATTAACGTTAGCTGAAATAAAAAAATATATATATACAAAAAAAAATGTCATCTAGTTTCCAAGCTTTAGCTTAACCTGATGTACTAAAATAACTAAAACAGAAAAAAAAAAAAAACTATATTGACGTTTAAAAGCAAAAACTAAAAGACGAAAGCAAATGAAAGTAGAAAAACTTAAAATCAAAACAAAATTTTAATCAAAAACTAGCCTATAATAGTACCTCAATGATAAGTGTGTCATCCCTGACAAGTACTGAATTGAGCTCTCTTTCGTGTCTTTTTGCACTTGAACAGTCAAAAACTGTCTGCTTTGGCGAGTAAAGTACAGTCGGTTGTCTTAAGTGAACATAAACACTTTGGAGAATATCAGATGTATATCAGTGTATTGGATCTGTGCATTGTTAGAGAAATGCTTAATGCATTACAATTTAACAAAATTAGATTTTAGTCGACTAAATCTGCTGTAAATTGACTAAAAAATCTTATTATATTTAGTCAACTAAAACTAGACTAAAACTAAAACAATTTCCAATGACTAAAATATGACTAAAACTAAATGGCATATTAGTCAAAAGACTATGACTAAAACTAAATAAAAATTTGCTGTCAAAATAAACACTGCTCTAGAGTATATTTTTCTCGCTAACTATACAGTTTATGGACAATGAATGGCTTTTCTGAGGTAAATGTAATGCTACCTGACACATTGTTTAGAAGCTGTTTTATATGGTTGAAACACTGACATGAGACATTTCAGTAGGTTGAACTGGTTCTTTCAACATACCCTCTGATGTTCATTCATTATGTTGTACTGTAAATAATAGTAAAGAGGTAGACAATCGGTTCACGTGCGCTACCATTTCGGTTGAACTGAGGCACTACAGCGAACTGTCATGCCACATTAAGAGCGCCAAAACGTTTTTTTTTTTTACTGTGTGAGAATATGGACGTGTGCCAATGGAGTGTGAGAACAGTGTAAATTGTGTGACTCTGACGGTGAATGCGTGAGAGTTGGCAGCCCTGTATTGTATGCTAGTTTAGTTGGCAGCGGCATAACTCCAAATTAATATATTTCTAGAACTTACCTGAGATCCATATTCACACCAGCGATGGTTATCTTTGTAGTACCAGCCTACTTCCTGTTTCTGGTTAGCGGAGAGCAGCGTATTGCGCCGTATACTAAGGTTATGAAGAGGTCCATCGACTGTCATTTCGTCAAAGTCAATATGGGCGGCCCTGTGTAATAGATGGGAAAGGCTTAAATTAATAGTTAATCCTACAGATTATATTAATAAAAATACTTTAGTAAATGACTGGTAGTGAATAATAATAATAATACATGCATACAAACATAATCAGTGAAAGGAAATTCTTAATAAAATGATTTTGATAAAATGATCTCTGTAATGAATTTGTTGAAGACCAACTCACCCCATGTTGAGGTAGATGCTGATCCCATTAGCCCCTGGCTGACAGTAATGGGCTTCAATGACAAAATCATTAGCGATAGAAACCCACTGCTGTCCATTAAACAACTGCCACTCAAAGTGGTTACCTGAGGGTTTGAATGAATGGATGACTCAATGAATGACTGAATGAATGAGTGAAAAAAATTAACAGTCAATCACACAAAATATGGGAATGTTAATTTCTCATTAAGTTATCCTAATAAAGAAAATATATTTTGTCATATATACTTATCTGCTCCAAAACAGAAACCAACATAAAAATGATAAATATATAAGCCAACAGACTTACCTGTAGCCATGTTGTTAGATAATGCTGTTGTGTCTTCCTGAATAATGATAGCCTAAAGATTTGAATTTAACCATTTTTTTCTGTTATATAAATACAACTGTCAACACAATGTGTGGAAAAATACTGGATTTGACTGAATCCATCTACAATCACATGATTCAAAAAGGTAAATTAGAATAATTGTGTCACCTACCTAAAGCATAACAGTTGACGTCATCTTTAAGGTCATAACTTCATAGCTCCTTTTCCTTAAATTGATTTTCACACTTCTAAACAAATAGACAGAGACATAATAAAATATTCAGTAGAACATTTTGATTAAAGTAGGCCTACACTAAGTAAGATTTTAATACAGATAACGTGTTTTAAGTTGGCCTATTCGTCGTAAACCACTCAGTTCCATCTCAAAAGCTAAATTTTATATTTTTAAAAATATTGGAAATACCTTTAAAGGGATAGTTCATCCAAAAATGAAAATTATCCCATGATTTACTCACTCTCAAGCCATCCGTGTATATGACTATCTTCTTTCAGACGAACACAATCAGAGATATATTTAAAAATATGCTTAGTCTTCCAAGGTTTATAATGGTTGTGAATGGGGGGCCGCGTTTTGAACTCAAAAATAATGCATCCATCCATAAAAAAGTAATCAATACAACTCCAGTGGGTTAAAGCTCCGTACAGTCGTCTGCCGGAAGCTAGTTATTTGAATTTATAAAATTTTAAATATGTATATTTTTCTTACAAAATCACTTCAGAACGACTTTATTAAACCCCTGGAGTCGTATGGATTACTTTTTTTATGGATGGATAAATTATTTTTGACTTAAAAACGCGGCCCCCCATTCACAACCATTATAAGAGGACTAAGGATATTTTTTAAATCTATCTCTGATTGTGTTCGTCTGAAAGAAGACCTAGGATGGCTTGAGGGTGAGTAAATCATGGGATAATTTAGATTTTTGGGTGAACTATTCCTTTAAGAAAGGTAACAGAGTTGACCATAACCACTGTGACTTGTTTAAATGGCCAAGACAAGATTTGAGCTCAAGATAATCTTCATAGAAAGATAATGAAATGCTGATATTTCGACATTATCAGGTTTTTACCTATTCAAAATCGCTGGTTGACATTTTAAGATCGCCTGCTAGACGCCGCACAAAACGGCGTAAAACCAAAGGACTCCACTTTTTAATAATACGTCACTTTTCTATGCACTTTAATCCAAATATGTAAACAGAGCGAATACAAAAATACAGTAAAACGTAGCAGGAGCATGAGGGACACAAATGGTAGGCTACCCGTTTTGTTGAATAACCCAAATTTACAACAATTTAAACAGATCTTCGAACTAAGCTGTTATTTGACGCTCTCGGAGATGTTGTTAAATAAGGTAATTAAATTATTATTGTAAAATACTTAAAGGGTTAGTCTACTCACCAAATATAGTTCCTAGACATTGTAATACATCGGTATAGCATATTAAACATCTAAAAACGTATTTGTCAAAACGTACAGTCGAATGTTTGTTAGAATTTAAAGTGCTCCACAGCCGAATCAGCCTGACTCAGTTTCGGTTTCTTTTCAGTCTCGGTTTCTTTTCAGTCTCGTGCGAACAAACAGGGAGTTTGTGGGTTGTGACTGGCAGTGCTTAAAACGAATTTGAAAAGATGTGCCTGTGTTGTATATGTGTGTGTGTGTGTATATATATATATATATATACAGTGGATACGGAAAGTATTCAGACCCCCTTAAATTTTTCATTTTTTGTTATATTGCAGCCATTTGCTAAAATCATTTAAGTTCTTTTTTTTCCCCCTCATTAATGTACACACAGAACCCCATATTGACAGAAAAACAGAATTGTTGACATTTTTGCAGATTTATTAAAAAAGAAAAACTGAAATATCACATGGTCCTAAGTATTCAGACCCTTTGCTCAGTATTTAGTAGAAGCACCCTTTTGATCTAATACAGCCATGAGTCTTTTTGGGAAAGATGCAACAAGTTTTTCACACCTGGATTTGGGGATCCTCTCCAGTTCTGTCAGGTTGGATGGTAAACGTTGGTGGACAGCCATTTTTAGGTCTCTCCAGAGATGCTCAATTGGGTTTAAGTCAGGGCTCTGGCTGGGCCATTCAAGAACAGTCACGGAGTTGTTGTGAAGCCTTCGTTATTTTAGCTGTGTGCTTAGGGTCATTGTCTTGTTGGAAGGTAAACCTTCGGCCCAGTCTGAGGTCCTGAGCACTCTGGAGAAGGTTTTCGTCCAGGATATCCCTGTACTTGGCCGCATTCATCTTTCCCTCGATTGCAACCAGTCGTCCTGTCCCTGCAGCTGAAAAACACCCCCACAGCATGATGCTGCCACCACCATGCTTCACTGTTGGGACTGTAGTGGACAGGTGATGAGCAGTGCCTGGTTTTCTCCACACATACCACTTAGAATTAAGGCCAAAAAGTTCTATCTTGGTCTCATCAGACCAGAGAATCTTATTTCTTACCATCTTGGAGTCTTTCAGGTGTTTTTTTAGCAAACTCCATGCGGGCTTTCATGTGTCTTGCACTGAGGAGAGGCTTCCGTCGGGCCACTCTGCCATAAAGCCCCGACTGGTGGAGGGCTGCAGTGATGGTTGACTTTCTACAACTTTCTCCCATCTCCCGACTGCATCTCTGGAGCTCAGCCACAGTGATCTTTGGGTTCTTCTTTACCTCTCTCACCAAGGCTCTTCTCCCCCGATAGCTCAGTTTGGCCGGACGGCCAGCTCTAGGAAGGGTTCTGGTCGTCCCAAACGTCTTCCATTTAAGGATTATGGAGGCCACTGTGCTCTTAGGAACCTTAAGTGCAGCAGAAATTTTTTTGTAACCTTGGCCAGATCTGTGCCTTGCCACAATTCTGTCTCTGAGCTCTTCAGGCAGTTCCTTTGACCTCATGATTCTCATTTGCTCTGACATGCACTGTGAGCTGTAAGGTCTTATATAGACAGGTGTGTGGCTTTCCTAATCAAGTCCAATCAGTATAATCAAACACAGCTGGACTCAAATGAAGGTGTAGAACCATCTCAAGGATGATCAGAAGAAATGGACAGCACCTGAGTTAAATATATGAGTGTCACAGCAAAGGGTCTGAATACTTAGGACCATGTGATATTTCAGTTTTTCTTTTTTAATAAATCTGCAAAAATGTCAACAATTCTGTGTTTTTCTGTCAATATGGGGTGCTGTGTGTACATTATTGAGGGAAAAAAATGAACTTAAATGATTTTAGCAAATGGCTGCAATATAACAAAGAGTGAAAAATTTAAGGGGGTCTGAATACTTTCCGTACACACTGTATATATATATATTACTCTTATTGGGTGTTTCTTTAACCTTGAGGCACTTTTATATCTCGTATAGTGCTATAAAGTAAAAAGTATAATAATATAAATAAGTGAAGTAGTAATGTAAACAACTAGTGATGTAAACCATTTAATATTCATTGTAAGTAAATATTTATAAATTCTATATTATATGAATAACTAAATAATAAGAGACGTTTAAAATGTGTGTGTGTGTATATATATATATATATATATACTGTGTGCAGAATTATTAGGCAAGTTGATTTTCTTATTATTTTTCCCCCAAGCACATTTTACCAATTCCAAACCACATCAATCTTAATAACTACTGTTAATTTTTTATTTAATCATTTATAAGTTATATATAATTGTTCATGAAGGCTGGAAGTGAAAAACGCCTTCTATTCAGGTGTGCAGAATTATTAGGCAGGTTTTCTTTTACAGGCAAAATAAGCCAAAAAAGAGATTTAACTCAGACTGGAAAGTCAAAAATTATTAAATGTTCATGAGAAAGATGCAATACTAATACAATACTAGAAATTGCAAAGTTAAGGCATGACCAATGGACAGCAAAATGCTCATTGGGCTAGCAGGGTCAGACAAAGGAGGAGAAGAAAAGACATGTTAACTGCAAAATAATTAAGAATTAAGGTGAAGAATTAAGTGTGAAACCATCAGGAAACCTGTAGTCTCCAGCGCCACCATTTTCCAGAACTGCAACCTACCTGGGGTCTCCAGAAGTGCAAGGTGTCAGGATCGTAGAGACTTGGGTTAGGTAAAGAATCCTAAAAAATGACCCCACTTAATAAGAATCACAAGCTAAAGTGTTGTAACATACATGAATACTTTTTTTTTTTAGGTTTTATAGACAGACAGATTGAGAGTGACTCTTTAAGAATCTTCTTATACCACTGTTTGAAGAATTTATCCTCTAGAATCTGGCAGTAAGGTGTGGGAGTTCATTTTTAGTCCATCTCCTACCCTGATCTTCCAAAACTTACTGCCAGATTCTGGAAGATAAATTCTTCAAACAATGGTACAGAGGTCTTCAGAAGGATCTTTCTTCCTCCTCATATTGCATGAGAACTGTGACTTGCTTAATAATGTGGAACAACCTTTTTATGTAGATCTTCCATTTACCTAAGTAGGCCTGGCAAACTATTTAACAAACCTGTCTGAGATTGATACCAGTTATCTAAATCTATCTATCTATCTATCTATCTATCTATCTATCTATCTATCTATCTATCTATCTATCTATCTATCTATCTATCTATATATATTTAGGCCTATTTTTTAATGTGGGTCATTTATAATCGAGCTATAATTTCAGTTTATACAAAATGTGAAAATTATTTAATTGTATTTACGATACATACATTTTTTCCTTCAATTAGCAAAGACAAAGGTTCTGCCATTTTATTTTTTATGCATTTTATTTTATTCAAGTAGCACTTATAAAACCATCCACATACTTCCACAAACTCTTGCATAGCATGTTGTTACATGTAAACAGTTCAGTTTGTAATCAACAAACCCAGTAAAAACAGCTTAACTCAAATGATTGTCTTAATGTAGTAATTTCATGTAACGGCAATTCATTTTTGTCATGTAAAAACATTATCTCAGTATTCGCAGAGGTTTATTGTGCATCCCTGAATCCACTTTGTTTAATCATTTGAGCGTCTGTGAGTGTTAATGCTAAAAAACTAAGTGCACGTGGAAAATGAAACTGTCCAGCTGGAAAACGTTTCACAAGCAGTGTATAAACATTGGTTGTCAGGCAGTTGTACAGGCAAAAAATATGCATGCCTGTTGTTATGGCACATTGGCTAGTAAGAATAATAACATGATAACATTTCAAAATATAATTCTTCAAATTAAACAGAAGCAAAATATTTATGCTCCAGGTTGCATGAGACAAATAATTGTTTTTAAGTTGATGTGGCATGCAGCATTTCAAATAATTCATATTAACATGAAATTTATCAAAATAACTGAATTAACAATTCAAATTTATATTTCCTACAGGCAGTTTACCAAACAAAACAATAATTCCTGTTAAAACATCCTAACTCATAATCACACACATTCATATCAGTCATAATCACTAAATAATTGTTTACTTCCACCCCAGATTTGACTCTTATTTGCTGTTTGGATCTTGCGTATCAGGCCAATATCTGTTGCAAGACCTTGAGCCACCTTATTACTTTTCCACACGCCTGATCTTGCGTTCAGCCTTAGTGCTCTGGCTAACTTGACTCATCTCTGAATGGAAAAAAAGACAAAGCATCTTTTATCATATTCAAAAATCATAATTTTCATTAAGCATTTTAAAGTGATTCAAGATCAAGTCATGTTAATAAACACAAAGATCATGTGGTGGCTTATATTACAGACAAAAGAAGACATTTAAATGTTTCACACTGTTTCTAAATTACATACTTGCAAAATCCAGAGTGTAACTGTCATTATTCACAGTGAAATTCATGGTCTTTTGGCTCTGCTGGTAACACCTCTCAATGTCAGCACTTGAGACTGAACAACCACCCTATTGAAATACAATGTCAAGATCAGCGACAGCAATTTGAATCTCTTTGTGCTCATAAATAGTGTAGACAAAGTCATTAATTAAGGGATAATGTACATTAAGCCTGTCATTACCCCTTCAGGAAGATCAGGACTGGTATTGCATCACTCCTGAAGGGTTTTATATTGCAATGATTACTAGTTGAATGCACTTTCCCTCTTATTATACTATTACACTCTTATAATTTTTTTTTTCTCCCCCGAATGGAAGTCTATGGCAGCCCTCTCTACGGAATATGAGAAAATGATGAAATTTGGCACAATTGTAGAGATGGTAATGAATAGTGATTGGACCAATTTTGCAGTCTCTAGGACCAACTCTATAGCGCCACCACCAAAATTCACTTTTCTAAAGGTTATAGCTCTTGAACACTTTGTTCTAGAAAAATGAAATTCAGTTCACCCGATTCCTCTCCTCATTTCCGCTTTTCCGCACAGAAATGACTAAACAGTTTTTGTTTTTATTCATCTTTGTTCAAAAGTTATGATTTTGCGAACTTAACGAGGTCGACCCAAAATTGATTCGGAGGCTATATCTCGGCCAAACTTTGAGCAATCGAAACGAAAATTTGGATACTTCATCGGAAACAATGATCTGAGGGTCCATGCCAAGTGGGAACATAGCCACCTACAGGTCATGAGATCTGAAAAAGTTTGCCAGAAAATCATGATGTCAATAGATTCCTTGTGCCATGCCTAATTTGGGGATACTGATTTTGCCAGGATGGGATGAACCATCGGGCCATGTTGCCATTCAGAACGCAGGCTCAGTACTGGCCAACTCTGTTCACGTGAGCGCCACGACGCATGCTTGCGATGCTGACGCAGAACACAGAAGCGCTGCACTGTGTTTACTACGTCAACTGCGTAGGAGACTGACATGGAAGAGAAGAAATTGTTGAATAAAGTTATTTTAGTTTTTTTTGCGCACAAAAAGTATTCTCGTTGCTTCATAACATTAAGGTTGAACCATTGTAGTCACATGGACTATTTTAATGATGTCTTTACTACCTTACCAAAAATATCTTAATTTGTGTTCCGAAGAACAACATGAGGATGAGTAATTAAGGACATAATTTTCATTTTTGGGTGAACTAACCCTTTAAGACCTTTTTAAGACCCGCAGAAACCCTGTGATATTTTGAATTAGTTTTTTTTTCCTATTTTCTATTTCTATTTTTTTGTAAACTTTTGAAAAAAGGATTTCAAAGTACAAGTTTTTGAAAATGATACCGTTATTGTCTCTGTGTAAACTACAAAAACGCAAATTTGTAAAAATGGTGACATATGTATTATGTGTTCAGTCTTTAGGCGTGTAGTGTTTCTTTAAAAAAGTGACATTGCCAACGACTGGCCTGGCATGAATAATACAGCATTTTTTAGTTGTTTTCACAGATCCGTGTGAATGGGGATCATTTTGACAATGTTGTCGTCTGTACACAAAAAACGCAAAGTAAAAACTTTTCTGTTTTTAGTACATCGTCGTTGTGTAAATGTACCCTAAATGAAAATGAGAAATTTTCTTGGCAACTAGCAAAAATACAATAAGTGTAAGTGTTTTTTATATTTTAAGTTAAAGTTTATTTTATTTCAGGTAATGAAAAGTATGGCTGTATGGTTTTATTTTTAGTTAACTTTAATAACCCTGCTTGGTCTTGGTCCATCTTAAACCAGTTTAGACTGGTTTTATTCAACAGGGTGAGCTCATAAAATGTTATACTAAAACCCTCTGAAGCTGTTTTTACTACAAAAAAAGAGTGTTTACTCTTTGAAAAGAGAGACACCAGAGGTCATCATATAAGAGACACAAAAGTAGCACCGGTATGTTACTACGAACAATGGTCAAATATACTGTACAACTTGACGTTCATTATACAAAATCAAGTAATTTAGAAAATCGTGTGTTATAATTAATCAATATACACATCATAAATATAATATTAATGAACTAAAAAGCATTGTGCATTTGCAAATATTGAAAGAAAGAAGTTTTACCGTGTTGTTGAAGGTATACCACTGTTTACTCCCTTTAAACTGCCACACTGGAGTTCTATTTGTTGGAGGATTCAATAAGTTTTTCATATGGGAAGCTATTCCTTGTAATCTGTTTTATGAACACACGACACTGTTAGCATCATAAGTTATGTGTATTACTTTTACACAATCATGCAAATCAATTTACACAACCAATATTACTTCTGCAATGTGATATTTCTGAATGAAACAGAATATTCAATGAAAAAACATAGAGCAAGACCTGAATGTATTTATCTGCAATAGACTGAATAGTGAAAAGTGGGCGTTATATACCTGAATATCACAATGGTAGCACTTTTTTTTTTCTTTTTCAAATCTTGATATCATAAATTAGATTGTAATGTGATAAGGCAAAGAGGCAAACATGAATCTTAAGTATTTACCCTCCACTTATTGATTGTTCATATTTAGGGCGCCGTCTAACCCGCCTCTTATGGCCTGTAGATAAATTTGTCTGACACATTCCTGGAAACACAAACACATTCATGAATGTGACCTTTCCTGTTTGTAGAAAGGAATGGAAAAGAAACAGATGTGTGTGTGGGTGAATATGAATCAAACCTTTAAAGCTAATCTCATACTGGGCAGATTCAATGGTGAACTTTACTGAACCACGTTGGTTGCTTTGATACGCCGTCTCCAGTTTTGAGCCCTCAATTGGACTTTTTTTGCCCTATAGACACACAAATACAACCAATAATGAACAAACTCATTCATGCATAATATCACTTTAATATCCTTATAATCTTAAACATTCAGGTCAGGTTTACACCTGACCTGTAATAAAAACTGTCCTCCTTAAGCTTCTTTTTTGTCACTTTATGACCCTGGAGTTGATTTTTATTAAAATTGTTTCCACCTTTTTCATCTGTTTTTGTTATATCAAATCTTGGAAACTTATTCATCATTTTATATAATGACTTTTACAACAAACCCAGACTTTTAACATTAAAATATTCTAGTTTTTTATAAAATATCCATCATAAAATCCATCATATTCCAGATCCATCATAAAAATATGAATGATCACTTCTTAAAACTATGATAGTATAAATAAATAGTGAAAAAATATAGTATCAATATAGTATATGGAACCCCAGACAGCAAAACAGTGAGGCCCAGATCCGGCCCACATCTGGTACATGTGGATTACACATGTGGGCCGGATCTGGGCCGACACTATGTTGCTGTCAGGAACTAGGGCAATGTTAGTGGACAAATTAAGTTAAAACTAGTGAGACTGTCAAAGTGTGTTTATGTTGCAGTCCACAGATCACATCCATTAGTGTAAAACTCACCTTCCCTCCATACTGGTACCAGCAGTGGTCACCTCTGTAATACCACAACCACTCTGTATCCTTTGAGTTCATACGTCGCACTTTAATATTCTTTTTCTGAAGAACTCTCATTTTAGTGAAATCAATCGAAATCACCCTGTAATGTGAATGAGAAGGAGTTAACATGTCAGTTACGTATAGCTGCATATTGCAATATTGGGTTACAAGCACATAGTACCAGGATGTGGTCAAAACGGCAAATTTGAGGAAAAAGTCGAACGGATACAGTTGTGATATGGTGTGTTACAGCGTACAGAAGCAAAATGTGGGAAAATACTAACAATATTTTTTCAGATTCTTTTAATCTGGTACACGCTTACATATTTTTTTGCACATACCCAGCGCGGGTGTTATAAATCTTGATTCCTTTGGTGTTAGGGAGTGAATACTGGGCTTCTAGAATGTGATCATTGGAAATATTTTCCCAGCCCTTTCCAAAATTCAGCTGCCATCTGTAGGGCCCGTCACATTCCTCGTTAGTGTCTATATGTGATTAAAAAAATAATTCAATTATTAAACAATTAAACATACACACATTAATATAAACACAAGCGTGTAAAATATGAGTGATTGTACTTAATTACTATATTCTTAATTATACAACAGACCTCAAATGTATATCAATTATGTTCAATTTCAGTTAGAACCTCATTTAGGACAAAAGCTATTACAGAATGACATTTCTTAAGTGCATTATCTTAACTACGGATAGGAAAAGGGTATTCCAGAAGCATCCTAACTTGACAAAAAATCCTAAAAACTGTCTTAACTGTGTCCAAACTTCAAAATTATTTGAAAGCCAACTGTAAAAATCACATAACTGTATGAAAATGGCTTCACATTCATTAATGATACAAGATGAAGAACAGCGATGCTTGATGGTGGAAAGACTTTTTAAACACCCAAACGATGGGCTCCACTTTGATGACAAAACACTGATAAATAGTTACAGACTCTGAGGAAGTATAGTGATAGGCTGTGCCTTTTCTATCAAGCTTATCAAAACGTCTCTTTCTGCAGCACTTAATTAAAAGCACACCTGTTTTGTTTCTCCATTTTAATCTCTAGCGTTTACTTCAGCAGCTTGCACATCATTCGTTGCTTGGTAACAGACCTGAGAGTTGATTAACTTGATTGAGCGGTTTAAGATTTCCTAACTACAGATAAGATTAGATTTGTAAGATAGGAAAGAATCCTAAATCAAGTTAAAGGATTAGTTCACTTTCAATTAAATTAGCCCAAGCTTTAACCAAACCGCCAAACTGCTGAAATCACGTGACTTTGGCGCTCCGAACCGCTGATTTGACACAAAAGATTCATAACGCTCCGAGGCTTCATGAAGCAGTGTTTTGAAATCGACCATCACTATATAAGTCGTTATTTAGTTTTTTTGGTGCACCAAAAATATTCTCGTCACTTTATAATATTAATATTGAACCACTGTACTCACATGAACTGATTAAAATATGTTTTTCGTACATTAATGGATCTTGAGAGAGGAAATGTCATTGGTGGCTATGCAGGCCTCACGGAGCCATCAGATTTCAACAAAAATATCTTAATTTGCGTTCCGAAGATTAACGAAGGTCTTATGGGTGTGGAACGGCATGAGGGTGAGTAATAAATGACATTATTTTCATTTTTGGGTGAACTAACCCTTTATGAGTTTACTATCAACTGTTGCTGAATTTGACATTTTAAATGTCAGGTAACAGGTTTCAAGATAACATTGAGTGTGTCAACATTTGCTTTTAAATACTTATATGCATTTAAATACATTTGGAAATGCTTTTAATTCCATTTAAGAGTGTTTTGTTGAGATTCTTACACTTTTAACTGAGAATTGATACTACAGTACTGATATTTAAATCGATAAGTAAAATTTCTCAGTATACTTTTCCATCCCCAAACACACATACCTGCAGATGAGTCTCTGCTAGCTTGTCTACGTTGTCCAGCTGATGAACTCTGAAGGTTGTGGTTGAGACGACACCCAGCACCATAGTTGCATGAACCCTTCAGGAAGTAACTGCATATGTGCTCATTTCTACACTTGTCCCCAAAACGGCAGTTACCACGATTGTAATGCATACAGATGTTACGCTTGAACACAAAGCATCATAATTGATTAAGATTTATTCATTTATTAAGCTGCAGCTGCATTCACACTCAGTAATGTGATTCTTTCAAATCATTTTTTTTTTTTCACCACAAGGGCTTTGGTTTCTGCTTTCCTTTGAAATATCTTAAGAGATGTACCTTGTCAGATGTTTGTGCAGCTGCTTCAGTGTCAGAGGCAGAATCGGTGGCTGCCTCAGAGTCTGTGTCACTGTCACTGAACTCTGAGCAGCTCTCACTAGATTGATTGCTGCCTTCATCTATGAGGAAAGAAGTGCTCTTTATTGATATGAGAACAATTGGAATCAATAATTCTAAATGAGTTTAGAGAATTTGACAATAATGATAAGAATTTATGCAATAGAGATTTTACCGGATCACTGGACTGGGGAGTCGGGGGCTAGTT
>RJVU01022182.1:992287-1021053 GCA_003731715.1 Anabarilius grahami | reverse complement strand
GCGTCTGTCTGGTATCCGCTCCGTAGGGAGAGGGTACTGTCATGATCACTAGTGGGAGTGCCCTAATCAGCCACTAGAGGGCACTCCAACCCGGACTCTTGTTTTCACTCTTGGACTTCATTTCCCATAACACACTTCCCGGACTCATTATCCCGTTTCATTGCACCCGGCTGTTATGTGTTTGTTCATTAGTGTCTGTCTATTTATACCTGGGTTGTTTCTGCTTTTGTTATGGTGTTTTCATGTATGGTTTCTGGTTTCTCCGTTTGAGTTTTCCTTGTGTTTTTCTTGTTTTTGTATGGACTGTTTTGTGGATTTTGACCCTTGCCTGTTGGATTACGTTTCTGAATTACCCCATTAAAGCTGCACATGGATCTTACCTTCTCGTCTCTGTGCCATACGTGACAACAGGCAACAGAGGGTTAGGGTTAATGGGGTATTATCGGATATAGTAAATATTTCTATAGGTACACCACAAGGTTGTGTACTATCTCCTATTTTGTTTATATTATATACAAACGGTTGTCAGAGTTCACAAGATAATAGCTATCTGGTATAGTATGCAGACGACACTGCTTCTTTCCTTGCTTTCGCATTCAGATCAGGAATATGGTTCGGTTTTGTACGATTTTATTTCTTGGTGTAGTAGTATGAAATTAGATCTGAATGTGACAAAAACTAAAGAGATGATAGTAAATTTTAGTAAAAAAGCACTGGCACTTCAACCTGTGGTCATTAATGGTACACAAGTGAATGTTGTGGAGGAATATAAGTACCTGGGAACGATTTTTGATAAGTTGAAGTTTAACCAAAATTCTGATGCAATTATTAAAAAGTCGAACCAGAGACTGTTTGTGCTGAGAAAGCTTAATTCTTTCAATCCTCAGGTCATTTTACAATTCTTTCGTTGAAAGTATTTTGTCTTTTTCTTTTATTTGTTGGTTTTCATTACTGTCTAGAAAGAACAAAAATCGTTTGCAAGGTATTGTTAATATGTGTTCAAAAAACATGGGAGTTCCTTTACGAAGTCTTACATTACTACAAACAGCAAGTGTTAAGGATGGTGCACGAAATGATAGAAGATAGCACACATCTGTTGCATTTCGACTTTGAGTGGATGCCCTTGGGGTGACTTTTAAGGACAATTAGAAGTTCTACAAATCATTATAAATTTACTTTTGTGCCTGAAGCAATTCGCTTATGTAATAAATTTGGCTGATTTATTTATTTATTTTTGTGTATTTTTAATGTATATGTGTTATATATGTGAAGCACCATGAGACTCTAAATTAATTGCCCCTAGGGGATAAATAAAGCTCTAAACTAAATATTGCTTCGCCAAAATTGATTGAGGCCATGTACATATATTGCGCGATAAGTCGATATATATTGATTATTGCGACAGGCCTAGTTTTCAAACCTCGAAAATGGAGACTCGAAAACACTGCTGACCCCGTTTTAGTTTGAAAACGCCGGGGTTGCATTTGAGGCCCTGTTTACACTAGTGCGTTTTCGTTTTAAAACGGCATCAAGGATATGCAGAGCGAATGTGGGCAGCCACGCCATCATTTTCAAAAGTCTCCGTTTTGGTCTGTTTATACTGAAACGCAACCCCGGCATTTTCAAACTAAAACGGGGTCTGCAGCGTTTTCCAAAATTTTTGAGGTTCAAAAATGCCGGTGTAGTGTAAACGGGGCCTCGTATAAACGGACCAAAACTGAGACTTCTGAAAATGATGGCGTGGCTGCCAACGTTTGCTCTGCGTATCCTTGACGACCGTGTTAACAATAACATGGAGATTGAACTGCAATCTTTGCTGGCTTTGTTGTAATTTTTAGCTGCTATTGTGCAGTTAAACACTTTTATACTGCAGCTGCCTACATGCACAAGAGGAAACTGTTTACACTTGTACACGCATGCCCAGTGTAGTGTAGACGGAGATCGTTTCTGAAACGCTGTGGAAACGTTTTCGTTTTAAAACAGCGTTTTAAAATGAAAACGATCCTCGTCTACTGAGGATCGTTTTCATTTTAAAATGCCATTTTAAAACAAAAACGCACTAGTGTAAACAGGGCCTGATTGGTTGAGCCTCAATCTAAGCCGTTGATAAATTAATCTAACCAACAAGCCCAGTGAAGCCGTGGTTTACAGTGAATTTAGAACAGCTAAGGGGGTTTTAACAATGATTTAATTCACTGTAAACCACAGCCTCATGGGGCTTCTTGATTTAAATGTGCCGTAGAACGTGTTTTCAAAAGATGTCATATAAGTCTAAGGTGTCCCCTGAATGTGTCTGTGAAGTTTCAGCTCAAAATACACCATAGATTTTTTTTTATTCATTTTTTTAACTGCCTATTTTGGGGCATCATTAAATATGAGCCGATTTAGGCTGCGGCCCCTTTAAATTCTCGTGCTCTCCGCCCCCGGAGCTCGCGCTTGCCTTAAACAGCATAAACAAAGTTCACACAGCTAATATAACCCTCAAAATGGATCTTTACAAAGTGTTCGTCATGCAGCATGTCTAATCGCGTAAGTATGGTATTTATTTGGATGTTTACATTTGATTCTGAATGAGTTTGATGGTGCTCCGTGGCTAAAGCTAACATTACACACTGTTGGAGAGATTTATAAAGAATGAAGTTGTGTTTATGAATTATACAGACTGCAAGTGTTTAAAAAATGAAAATAACGACAGTCTTGTCTCCGTGAATACAGTAAGAAACGATGGTAACTTAAACAACATTTAACAGTATTAGCAACATGCTAACGAAACATTTAGAAAGACAATTTACAAATATCACTAAAAATATCATGATATCATGATCATGATCTTTTTTCAAGTTCAAGTCCACCGAGGTTAATCTTAGACTGCTTTGTCGGACAAAATGGCGGATTCTGCGTTATGATTGGTTAGATCGCTTGTCAATCAAACTTCCAGAGAAGGGTCAATTTAAAAAAAAAAGCTGAAAAAATAGAATGTCAGTTATTATTGCTCCATCTGCCATTTTTCGCTATTGTCTTTGCTTGCTTACCTGCATAAAGTCTGTTGATTCGGCTGTGCAGCTCCTGACGTTAATACTGCATTGTGTAATGCCTTGAACATGAGCTGGCATATGCAAATATTGGGGGCGTACATATTAATGATCCCGACTGTTACGTAACAGTCGGTGTTATGTTGAGATTCGCCTGTTCTTCTGAGGTCTTTTAAACAAATTAGATTTATATAAGAAGGAGGAAACAATGGTGTTTGAGACTCACTGTATGTCATTTCCATCTATGCCAAGGTAAATTAAATTTTTAATTCTAGGGCACCTTTAATATTGCATTATTACTGTTTTACTGTATTTTTGATCAAATAAATGCAATTCTGGTGAGCATAAGACACTAATAAAATCCTACCAACCCAAAACTTTTGAACGGTAGTATGCATATAATAGGAATGTTTTCACCTAGCAAAAAGTCCTGTTTTGACTCTTTTTATAAATTGTTATCTCAGAATTCTTTGGAATTTTCCATTAAGCAAAGACCTGCTGAGTCATGAACACCTTTTCCACAGGGGCAATATGGGTAATTGATGACATTTTTTATTACATAAATCAAATAATGATATGCTTTATGTTTTTTAAGTTTTCTGTAGTATGTCTAATATGATAATTCAGACTTTTTTCCTCACAATTGCGAGAAAAAAAGTCAGAATTGTGAGAAAAAAAGTCAGAATTGTGACTATATCACGCAATTGCAAGTTTATATCTCAGATATCTGACTTTGTTTTCTCACAATTGCGAGTTATTAAGTCAGAATTGCGAGATAAAAAGTCAGAATTCTGACTTTATATCAATTGTGAGTTTATATTTCGCAATTCTGACTTTATAACTCGCAATTGTGAGAAAAAAAGTCAGAATTCTGAGACAAAAAGTCGCAATTACTGTTTTAGTTTTTTATTTAGAGGCGTAAACGGGCTTCCGAAAAAAAAAAAAAAAGAGATAGAAAAGGGGCAATAAATAAATAAATGTTCAATATCTTCAAATGATGTGTTACAAAAAGTACATTTATCACAGACAGTATGGATATATCTACTAATTGCTCTGTTTTCCCTGTTCCTGTTTGCTTGTGTTCCCTGTCAGTGTGAGTTGACCTACTTTCCTGGTGTGTGGCAGGTTTGTTCCCTTAATTACTGATCATCGCCACCTGTGTAATTGAGTTCTCTTGTTACTTTCTGGTATACCCCTGGTTCTGTTCAGTTCTCTGTTGGTTCTCGTTAACGTATGTGTCATTTTTTTCCTGAGATTACCCTAGGGTTTATTCTGAGTTTGTAAAGTTTAATAAAGCCTGCTAGCACCTTCATCTTTGTCGTGCGCTGCTTCCACACAATACGTAACAAAAATATTTTTAAAAATGAAGGATTTTATATTATATATTTTTTTGGGGAAAATGGGCTTTTTGTTTGTGTTCTAAAATTCTAAAATATTGTGGGTTTCTATATTTTAAACAAAATTGATATTTAAGCTGTGAAATATTACTCTACTCATTATTCCATCTCCAGTCATTCCATGACTAATATACACATCACTGAAATTACTTGACAGGATTTCCCCAAAACTCCACAACACACGCTTCTTCAGTGCACATCCACTATTTAAGGTAAAATTGAAAAGGATCATATACAATGAATGACACCCACAAACCTCTCTAAACATTTAAAAAAATCAATAGCCATAATTTCACAGAGGGCACAGGCTGCTTCCTAGCACTATATAGTATTACACACTGTCAGCTCTTTTGTATTACAGATGGCAGTGTGCTAAAAAAAATGTATTTTCTTTCTGGCACAGCAGTGTACTAAAACACCCAACTACAACCTCTGCAATATGAAAAAATAAAGTAATAAATTAAAAATAAATAAATAAAGCAACTGAATACATTTAAAAGTGTTTGAGAAGGGTGGATGTTTGTGCATGCTGTAACACAAGTATTTGCAATTATGCAGGCTGTTTGTCTGTGAAGGGCCGTGATGGTACATAAATGCATTCCGGTGTTGTAGGAAATCTCTAACCGGATCTGTCTACAGTAATGAGGTCTATAAATGTTCTAAAGCCAACCTGCCTCAATCTCCCCTACTACCCCTGTGAACCTCACTCTCTCTCACGATTTTTCCATCTCTGAGCACACAGACAGGACTAAACAGTGTGATCCCTTGATCTTCCAAACACAAACACACACAGAATGTCACTAACTGGGTCTTTATTCAACTAGAAGCACTTTTGGTCCTGTATATTTGAAAATAAAGCAATAAGCCCCAAGAAGCCTTGGTTTACAGTGAATTTATAACAGCTAAGGGGCATTGTAAGACACAACGCGGAGCGGAGTTCACAGAATTCACTGTAAACCATGGCTTCACAACTTCCACTTATTGCTTTTATAAAACGGTTACCACACAATACAAATATTAAAGCCAAAAAATATGCATCAATACAACTTTCATGAAGTAAAATCATTAAAAGCCTTCCTTCCGCTAGAAAAAATAGTCCCTGGCCGTGAACAGCAACAGAAGTTACATTTATTATGCCATTAGATGGCGGTATGGAGTCACTCAGTTGCAAAGACTTTTATATTGAAACTTGTGAACACGGAGCAAGACGCAAAAGACAAATGCTTTGACTAGCACTGTCAGTGTCAGGAGGCCACGGGAAAACCCATTAAATGTGAAAAGGACAAGATCGCAGCGGACATTCAAACTGATTTTTTATTATGAACATAGGGGAAGGAAACCTGAAGGAAAATGCTAAATCTGAATGCAGGTAATACACTCAGTCACTCGATATCTCTCTCACAATACTCTTCTACATAACGCAGTGAGCTTTAATGAACAATATCAACTGAGAACAAACATATGTTTACGTTGCTAAGAGTGGTTGCTAAGACACTTGTACTAAGATACATGTAATGCGATACATCGGCTTTGAACGTGGCTCAACCAATCAGAATCAAGGGCCGGAACTATCCGTTTTATAATTAACATTTTGTTGGCCCTTCGCAAAGACCCGCCCCCCTTAGTTACTGTTGCTTTGTCCGACAAGCCATGGCACTGTCACGCCACACAGAGTGAAAATTACATTGCAGAGCAAAGAGGACACTGACAACACGTCAACAGACAAGACAGAGCAGGTTACTTATGATATTAAACAAAGTCCTAGCTTTCAAATTGTGGAATTTGAACAATAAAAACCGTGTTGTGGCTGTCGTGACAGATTGCTGTATCGCTTTAGCTCAAGCGGCTCGTGAACGGATCATCTCTTTCTACTAGTTACTTTATAGCATCAAATAGACATGAATGAATATGAAAGGAATGTTGTTTCAAACGCGGAAAGACGTTAGTACACACTTTTTTCAAGTTCAAGTCCACCGAGGTTAATCTTAGACTGCTTTGTCGGACAAAATGGCGGATTCTGCGTTATGATTGGTTAGATCGCTTGTCAATCAAACTTCCAGAGAAGGGTCAATTTAAAAAAAAAAGCTGAAAAAATAGAAATGTTGCCTTGACAATTAAATGAGATAAAACAAGTTTGAGTAAATATAAAAATGAAGTGTAAATCAAAATATATACTATATTAATAACACTAAAATAGCACTGAATATCTCAGTTCAGTCTTGAGATTCTTTTAAATAACAGTGTAAAAATGCTTAGTGAGTCAGAGTACCTTCAGACAGGGGTCTCACTCTTTCTCAGTGGCAACCATTGATTCTGTAGAGGGGGGCACAGATTGAATCAGTTGATTTACTTCTCCCTGCAGCATTTGCTGATGCTTTTAAGTGGATTGATTCTTGTGAGTGCTGGCCTTGGAAGGTCAGACTCTATCCACTTATGCACTCACAGTTCTCTCTCCAGTACAAAGCCATTCCTTTGGCAGGTATTGGCTCCGGTCCACCACTGCTCAACATTCATTGGCTAAGATCTTGTTGGGCAGGGAGTGTGATTGGTTACCTGCCAACTAAAGGCATAGACAGCCAGAAAGAGAGAGTGAGTGAGCGACAGAGAGAAAGAGAGAAAATTAACATGTTCCTGACTTATAAGATGACAGTGCAGCTTAGTGACAGAGAAAGAGAGAAAGGTGAAATCAATAAAAGAGACAATGAGGTAACTGACTGCATCTGTTTACCATCAAACTGACTGAGGAGGCACACAAACCTCTTGTGTGTAATTAAACATTATTCTTTAGCACTGACAGGACTCTTATGACACAACACAGTACTTTTAAATTCATTATTTATACTTCAACTGAGGTTTACATTAAATGTTAATTAGCCATTTAATTTGTAATCTAGGTTTTAGATTGTGTATATTTTGTGTATAAGTTTATTTTAACATAATATTGCATTGTGCTACCAGAATGGTTTTGTGGGGTTTAAGCTGTTCTGGGTGGTTTTAGAGCATTGCCAATGAATTTCTTCCCCATTTTTATCATCTGCCAAGTGAAAATTATTTGAAAATAGCTAGCACACCTCTCCTCAACAAGTTTTGGAGGTATTCATTGCGAATATTCATAATTTGAGGTATCATTCATGCACAAAGGGTTAGTGACAAGATGAGTAAGCAATGACAGAGATTCCTGACTTAGTAAACACCACTGATTACAACTAAATACCACTAATTATGATGTGAATCATGGTGTAAAATGTCTGGCAAGACATTAAACTTTAAAATCATACTTATCAACCTAAATTATATGGATGGTGTGCTTTTAGTAATGATAGGTACAACAAGAACTGTCTGTGCCACCATTGCCATAGAATGTATGTGTTTGGGTGTACTTCACTTCTACATAATATAATATAATATGTAAGGAATAATTGACGATGGGCCATTGAATTATTAGTCAATTGTGCATTATTTTCTAATAATTCAATGGAGTCAATTTTTCCACTTATACTACGGTTACCACACCTCAAGACATTGTTCAGATGTTGTATTTTAAGACATTTTCAGGTTTTTGTTTTTAAAACTCTCTTGTGTGTAGGACTAGTGTCTTACGCATCTCATCCCACACCTCTGTTGCTAATTCCAAAACGTCATTTTAGAGCTAATAACGGAAGCTTGAGCCTTTAGCTATGTTTCCATCACCCTATTTTTATGCGCATTTTGAAGTATCGCATCAGAAATGAGTGATGGAAACACCCTATTTTGAAAAAAAAAATCCCTTAAAGGTTTAGTTCATCCAAAACATTTAAACATTTATTTATTATTGTCATTTATTACTCACCCTCATGTCGTTCTACACCCGTAAGACCTTCGTTCATCTTCGGAACACAAATTAAGATATTGTTGATGAAATCCGATGGCTCAGTGAGGCCTCTATTGAGAGCAAAGCCATTGAAACTCTCAAGGTCCATTAAAGATACTGAAACAGTTCATGTGAGTTCAGAGGTTCTACCTTAATATTATAAAGCGACACGGATACTTCTTGTGTTTTTACGCTCACTTGAGGTGGTTTTTAATTTGTGCGAAAAAGCGTTAATGCGAATAATGGGAGATGGAAACGCATTTGCTGAATAAATTCTGACGTAGCGAACATTAAACCCACGTGACTTATCGTCTGTTTCTGTTAATGGTGTTGTAACAGATTTGTTATACATTTATGTTTGATTCTGTTACGACACATTCATTCTGGATGTACTGGAAATTGTGTGTGTGTGTGCAATGCAATTTTCCTTTGATTCTTGCTGTAGAAAGATGAGTCATGTGCACTTTCATACTGGAATGTCATTGGTTTTTTGGGGTTGTCCTCTCACATGTGTGTGAAGCTTAATAAAGTTGAGAAGAGTTCAGATGGCTCTCGTTTATTGTTTTCATATTTATAAGTGTTTAGGCGAAGCTTTCACGAACGCTCGGTCACAGTGTTTTATTTACTGTTGGTTACTAGGTTACCAATACCATACCACCGTCATCCGCTTGAACAAGTTAATGGAAATGCACCTAATTCGCATTCGTTTTTCTTTCTTTTTTTGCGAACTTTGAACAGATTTGCATTACGTTTGGATGGAAACCTAGCTATTGATAGCAGATAATGTAGTTATTAGATATATATATATATGTAGAGAGAGAGAGATTATCTGGGTCTGTGCATCTCTCAACAGTGTTCGGCAGCAGCGTCTCTACTAATAGCGAAACTGTAAGTTTATCTGCTTCAAGAACAGTGCTGTTATTACCTCGCTACCAAGTGGCAACCTCCCCCATTTTCTCTTGAAGCCAATACGGAAGTGACTTAAACTGCAATTCATCGACTGGCCGCTAGGGATAGGCTCCAAAAGAGAGAAAAATCTCATTGACCCCCATGTTAAAATGCCCAACTTTACAGCAGAAAAAAACATGTTTATAGCTGGTACAAATTGTAGTTTTGGTCTATACTGCTAATTTTGCCCTTCGTGACAGCTCTGAGGGGGGTGAATTTTTTTATAACTCATCCAATTATATTAAGCCTTAAAGTTCTGCATAATTAAGGGCGTGGTCACTTGAGTGACCGGTCAATTGCCTGCTGTCTTTGAGCCGTCACTTTACCTCAGCTAATTCCAGCCGCTGAACTTGGCATCTCTGCCGTGTTTGTGATTTTTTCCGGGATTATTTTATACAATTATAAAATAATAATATATACAATTATAAAATAATATGGCTTGCTGCATTAATGGTCGAGACTCGAGACAGATGTGCGTCTGTGTAGATGTGCACGTATGCGGAAAATAAACAGAACACACATTGTTGGATCGTGGCATTGGCTAAAAGTTTTGTTTGTGAGATTTACTACAGTGACATTGGTGGGAGGATATAAAACTCCAACAGCACTGCTTGGATATTATAACTAAAACTACTGCATTTTGAAAAATTATACTTAGTTTGGACGCATTTGTTTGTGAGATAGATACGATCAAATACAGTTTTACAACATAAACGCGGCTCAGGTTGCATAATTTCTTGAAGAACGATGATTGAGAGCAGACCATTCAGAAGACATGTAGTGCAAACAATAGATAATATATCAATATTTCATGGACTTAATGCTTTTGTGGACAAAAAGTACTGTTTTTAGTTTTTCAATGGACACTCCATGGACATTTTACCCAAGTGCCATGGATTGGATTCATCTCACGATCGCTATTTCATTATAAAGGTATGAAGTCCTGTTTGATTTTGCATACCTGACACAAATTACAATTACTAGTGCTGGAGCATCTATATCGTAAAACAGACACCGTAGATTGACAGTAAACCTTTAGAACTTTCTAATGATATAACTTATCTTTATTAATATTTTAGATAGTATCTAAGTTAGATAGATAGCTCCTTAGCCTGCTAACATGATCACGTCGAGCTAGGCTGGTGTGATTTCAGCAACCAGGCACGTCAGTTCCAACCACATCCCGCCTCTTTGCCCATTTTGAGTTATCCGGGAGTGACTTGCGGTGACGCACTCCTAAGATGGCAGCGGCCTCATTTTCGCCTCAGAAATATTCTTCAGAAATCTACGGGTGACGTCACGGACACTACATCCATATTTTTTTACAGTCTATGCTCGCTACCTTGCTTTCCATACATAATAAAACGTCTCTGGTTACTCAGTGTAACCCAAGTTCCCTGTGAGGAGAGAACAAGACACATTGCATCATTAATGACTCTATGGGGAAACTCTCTTCCTCCTAGAACACTAAAGTCCTATTGAATCGTGTGCATTGCGCCAGCCAATAACATTTAAATGCACAAAGGGCATTTAAAGGCACTCTTGCTGTATAAGCCGCCGCTAGCGTCACTGCATTAAAATTTTTTGTCTGAGATGAGTCTGTACGGATGAGTGTGTATGAGCTGCTTCATGTACAGTCGATCACTGCCCTGAAGTGGAGAACTGTGTGAACTTATGAGTGTATGCTTTGTGCACAGTAGTTCGCTGCCCTAAGGTGGGGAACTGTTTATTTATTGTGATGGTGTTAAGGGCAGAAGAGGAAAATTCCTCTGATATTGAGAAGTTTTGTTTGTTTAATTTATAGACAAAGACATTGAACAACAAACTTTTTCGCTCGCAACAGGTGAGGAAATTGAAAACAAATTTGAACAGGAGTGTGAGTAAGGCAGGCGAACTTCGGCACTGGCTCTCTATCTATGCGGTATAGTGCTTTCCTTCTCTGGCTGGGGCAGTCAGGAACGCTGTGGAGGTGGTGGTACAGCCACACTCGAAGGGAACAGGCCCTGATGCTTTGGGTAATTGTACAGAAGCCTGCCATCGCACAGGGCACACAAACCCATGCTTGATGCATCCTTAGTCACAGCTTTCCTCTTGATAACTTGTCCCATCATCTTGCCGCTCCGTCACGCCTGGCGCAGAACACAAGCTTTCAACCAGAGTTGAAGAGGTGCATGTGCAGTAGCCCCAAATAGCATACTACTGATGCGGCTGCCATTAACCTCAGTGTCTTTTTAAAGCACTTCAGGGGTGGCGATCTCCCATGGCTTGAACATGGTGAGAGAACTGATTACTTGATTCCATCTCTATTCATAAAAATGAGATAGTCTGACTGGGTTGTAACCTGCTCTTCTGCATGTTGACCGAAAGCCCCATTTCATGACAGGGGCTGGTCTGGCACATTGCGCTTTGTATAAAACTGCTCGCCACCTTGTAACCCCGTTATGGCTGTTTATGTCGCACAAACAAATTAACTAGCTCACTGGCCTGGGCCTGTGTAGGAGCTCGCTTGATGTACAGCTGCTAGCTG
The DNA here is from genome assembly GCA_003731715.1 of Anabarilius grahami. Lineage (NCBI taxonomy): Eukaryota > Metazoa > Chordata > Actinopteri > Cypriniformes > Xenocyprididae > Anabarilius > Anabarilius grahami. The sequence goes on along the minus strand of RJVU01022182.1, from coordinate 1,009,299 downwards.
CCCTGAGGCGAGGAAGTGCTTGCTTTACACACCGCAGTTCGCTGCTCTGAGGCAAGGAACTGCTTATTTTGTGTCAAGGTGTATGCTATGGGTACTTGAAGCAAGTTGGCCAGGCTGGTTTCGACTTCACTTCTGGTTTGGGCTCTTTGCTTGATGCGGAAGCAGAAGGGTGTCCAGCTGAGTGCTGTCTAGAGTGCTGAACAGAAAATGATCTTGAGCGGGCAGGGGTCATTTTAGAGCCGGTGCTCCACTTGGGCATGAAGTGACTCGTGGCTTTAGATGTTTCTGGGCTTCCAGTAAGCGCTCTAAGAATGTGCCAACAGCATCACTGAATAATTCGCCCACGTGAACTGGGGCATCCAAGATAGCTGTCTTCTCAGAGTCTCTCATCTCTGTCAGCGTGAGCCACAAATGGCGGTTAAGCACCAAACTACCCATGCTAGAAAAACTACCCATGCTGCTGTCAGTGGTGCTTCGGAGCTCTTTAAACGTTTCTGGATTCATCAACTTTTGCAGCTTCGCCTGGATCAACTGAAGCACATCCATGGTGTGGAGAGCTGAAGCTGCCTGTCCGGTGTAATTATAAGCCTTCTCCTAGATGTGTGCTGTTGTCTGGCAAGGCTTCGAGGGCAGCGTGGATTTCCAGCCTCTAGATGAAGGACAGAGGTGTGCCGCTAACACCTCTTCAATGGGGGGAAGCTTGGCATACCCCAGTGCTCTGCTCTGTCAACATTGAAAAGGAGCCGGAGGTTGTGAAGGGTGTTCCATGATCGCAAGATCTCTTCGTAAATACAGACTCAGGTAGACAGATATCATGAAGGAGAAAGATTCTGATGCAATGACATTTAATGGCGGCTCATGTAGTGGGAGTGCCCGCCCTTTTTTCGAGCACTTGAATCCCATTCAATAGGGCTTTAGGATTCTGAGAGAAAGGGTGTTTACCCATAGCATCATCAATGATGTTGAGAGAACCGACCTCGAAAGGGAACATAATTTTGGAATTTGGAACATAAATGGAAATAATTTGTCTTTTTCATCCTATTATTTACTATATATATTTGCTTGGTCAGTGTCCTTGTGTTTTGTTTGTTTGTTTGTTTGTCCTTAGAACTTTCATCACCCAATCAGATTCAAGCATTCAACAGCCCTGTAATATAATATAATTAATATATTATAATATAATATAATAATTCTTAATTTGTACTCTTTACAGTACAGTACAGTACAGTACAGTTATTTAGGATCAAGAACTTGCTGTTCAAAGCCATTTGGCCCTGCCAGCTGTCAGGAATGACTTAATGACCTGACTGCAGTTAAAGACTCCAGTGAAGGAAAACTAGCCTGTGCAGTTAGAGTTGATTAGTAGTGCATAGAAGAATTTGCACCTACACAAGCACTTCCAGTAGCGAGAGACAGTGAGAAAGAATTTCTTTGTAGTCCTTCTCAATCAGGACAAATGGTTATAATGGGCGGTTTCTAAATGACCTCTGTGACCTGGGACACTCCTCTGGAGAATTCACCGTGCTGAATGGAAGAAGTCATCAGTGGAAGACATAATGCTACCCATTATAACCATTTGTGTTGTATGTGAATTGGGAGCATCTGCTCCATTGATCTCAGTTAACGACCAGATGAATCAGTTTGTTGGTTCCATGTACTGCTGTCTGGTTTTGCTTAGTGTGTCACTTGTCACTTGCTGGTGTGTTGAGCATTAATAGTGTAATAATCAGAATATAGTAACAAATAGTCAGGCATAGCATTAATTTAGTTATTCATACGTAAAACGACATAAAAAGTTTCACACATTTGTGTGGGGATCAAAAATTAAATATTTATTGTGCACTTTAGTTAGATTCATTGAATAAAATGTGAGTTTTCACAAGTGTGCTGAAATCATTGATCTTGCGCTGCACTGATTGACAGCTGCTGTGATTATAAAGGGAAAGCATTTTCTGTGTAATTCATTCACAAGAAAAGTTATTGTTTTTCATGAGATTGTGAGTACTTCATACTTCACATTGACCAAATGTATTTTTAAACCTAGTCATTTTATAATGTTTAATATTTATTCAAAAGTGAAACTAAGTGAAAAACTATTACAGGAAATGTTTAATATACGCAAATAAATGCTACTCTGCTGCCACCTGCTGGTTATAGTGGTAATGTCTTTTTTATTTTTAAATAAGGGTTTTCTATCAAATGTTGGATTTCCTACATTTTGAAACCTTTGGTTTTACAAATGGGGACAATCTGAGAAGGATGAACAAATAATGTTTGTGGTCATCACATTAAAAATAACATTTGAAGTGCTGGAAAACAATGCGTGTGTGTCTTCAATTACAGACACGCCATTTCTTAAACGGTCCCAAAAGCTTTGTCTTTATTGCAATCAATAAAACTGGTTTATTGGCAAATTAGGTAAATGTGATAACTGCATTAAAATATGAATACAACATTAAAAAGTCAACCACTGATGGTTTTGTGTCAATGTACAGTGAGCACAGAATGATTAGCTAACAGTTCACCGGAAATTCCCAAGCTGGCTTAACGGTAACCAGGTTACTTACACGGTTACTTAACCGTGCATATGGTCAATTATTTGCAGAGATCTATTTTTGGTCCTTTCTACCATTTATCTGTTGGATAAATAAAACATTACTAATTCTATAAACTCCTGAAAGATTCTTGTGTCATGTAAAAATATAATGTTGACAACAACAACCCATACTTAATATTTACCTTATGACAAACAAAATAATCCAGAACAATCTAGCAACCACCAATAAACACCCTACCAATCACCCAGAATGCCATAGCAACCACTAAGTATCACTGTATAAACTAATCAGGGATAGGATGGGTCCGGATCCATGATTTATTGCACAAAAAACCGTACTAATGTAGTTGTGCATGACTATTTTCCACCCTCTCATAGTCCAAGTAGAATTTAACAGGCTGTTTTTGCTGTACATTCAGGGGTGGAAATGGGGGGTAACGCGGGGGGACAGCGTCCCGGGAGGGAATTTCGAGGGGGGAAGGCGTTCCAGTTCAAATTGGTTCTATTTTTTTATAGAAATGAAGGGGTTTCTGTATTTATTCACTCAATAGCCTACGAAAACGAAACCAATTCAGCGCAAAAACATAGCGCAATAAAATTGCATGACTAATCATAAAAAAGGTCGCAATCTGAATTCAAACATCAACGCGATCTTACTCAGTGCTCGAAGTGGGCCGGAACGCACCGGCACTTCTTTAATCTGTAGCGTACCCACGCTTTGTCTTGCATACCGGCACTTCTCCCATGTTGCCGGTACTCGATCTAACCACCACACCGAAACATAGAATCAGGCTGTTAATTAATTGTATAAATCGCGCTTTTATAAGCATGAGTGGCGCACCGCACGCGAATCACCGCAGGCGCGTTCACTAGCGCGCTCCAAAAGTATGATAAGATTTGCGCGAGCCGTTCCTATGATAAAATAGAACGTTCTCAATAGAATTCGAATGTAGTAAAACGCTATGGAGAAATTCAAACGTGATCTAAAAACAGCCAGTAAAAAGACTGATGAAAAGAGGGGGAAACATGATGAGGATCTTGCAAGCTTTTTAAACTTCTCATGACCACCTTTCCTAGAATTTATCACGTTATATTGTATTTATTGTGGTACATTTTAACTAACTTGTTAAAGAATGTATAATATATAATCTATTAAGGCAATAGATTTTAAAAAAGAGAAAAAAGTGAACATTGCCCTATAAGCATGCAATGAGGAGCCAGCAATGGTCTAGTAAGTATATCCTTATTGTAACAAATGCTATGGTTAAACAATAGCAAGAACTACTTATTCATAAGGCCAAGTACAAGCTAGAATCATCTTCTTGAATTATTGACTAAACATTAGTTTTCCTCATGTGTAAAATGTGTTCTGCTAATGTGACAGATATGCCCGTTAGGAAAAACCTGTCTGTATTCCAAGAATTAACATGTTCAGTATAAGAGCATTTTAAGTAAAAATTGTTTGACTTCCCATGGCACTTTGTAAACAAGTGATTGTTAACTATAGGCTGTTACTTTATTGCAGTTGTGTTTTTATCATGTTATTATGCATGCGTGGACAATTTTGCAAAAATAAAGCAACAAACAAATAAATAAACCTCACGAGGGAGCAAACCCAAACTCCTCGCAACCGAGGGAGACAACCAGTCCCCCATCCCAAACGGAAGTGAACAAAATAGAGTAAATCACCCTTTGAAAGTAACTTGATACTTCAAATAAAGATTGCGTCAATTACATCGTTACACCAGTAGGTGGCGACAAATGATTGTTAAAAATGTATTTGTCATGGATTCATTCATTACAAAGAATTGTTCAAAAACGTTGATTCATCTATGAAACAAGTGACATCTTTATAATTAAGTCATTGAATCATTTATTCAAACCGATTTAAAAAAAATAATAAGAATTAATTCAAAATAATTAATGTTTTTTGTAAATAGACTGCAGCAACTAACATGATGTCAGAATCTAGTAAATTACATGTTTTTTTTTTTTAGTTGTCTATTCAGAATCATGGGAGAATTGTGAACACTATTTAAAAAATGTGATTCTCAATTTCAAGAATCTTGCAGCTTATTGAGTAAAAATCAGCAGTTGAAATTATTTTAGCGAATATTAGAATAAAACTGCATGTTCAGCTAGCAATGTTTGTTTTTTTTTAAACTCCATGTCTCTGGTAACATCCTCAAAACAAAAAGTTTTATAAAATGATAAACATCACATTTCAACCCTTGAGAAAATGGTTGAGAAAATGGATGATTGAATTTTATTATATTTACATTATTATCCAAATTATTTTGCTTTTAGAATGCACATCAGCTTGGATTCCCCTTTAAATGTGTAATTGTTGATTTTCAAAGTATACTGAGAGGTCTCCATCCAAAACATTCAGTTTTCTTTAACCTGAGGACAAATGTATTTAAAATGTTTGTGACCTGTTCAATTCAGTCTGCACCACATATGCAAATTCCTAGACAATGTATCTTTAATTTGGCCCAAATCACACAGGTTATTTTCTCCAAGCAAAGATTCTGTTGAATAAACATGTTTGTGCCACACACAATTCATAAATGTTGTTCATTGACCTTTCATGTGACTGTTTGATTATTAAGAAAAATTGTTTGGAGGAAACATGAAATAGGCTTGTTTAATGTTAGCATATTATATAATTATATAATATTTTATATTTAAATACATCTGAAAAGTTATTGAAAGTAAAAAAAAAAAAAAAATCCTTCCCATATAGAGTTCCCCAGTGAATCTCAGCCATTTCCAGCCCTGTGTACATTTAAAAGACCCCAAGCACTAAACATTTTGTATATCTCCCTTATCTGGCACACCCAATTCCAAGGCATTTCTTAATACCAAGCTTGCAGAGTTCGGACTTGCAAGTTCGACTCAGAAGAATTAACTCCAGAGGACAGAAGGATGTGAGTCTGGTCATTCTACAAATGGAACAGCAGCATATTGATGACTTTGCTAAGCTCATCATGGTTATATGTGCCTACTTCAGTTATCTTATAGCTTAATACATTTACAATAAAACGGAAGTATGTTATAAAACACAACCGTGCCTGTTTTCGTTTTCATTGAAAAAAAAATTAAACTTATTAATAATATGTGGTTCAGGCAAAACATTCATACTGATTATCTTCACTGTATGTATAATTATAACAAAACTAAATATGATAAAAAACAACTCTGCTTCTTTTCATTTTCATTTTAAAAATGTGGTGCATTAAAATGTTAAATTTAATGAACAATAATAGCCATTATAAAAGTATATGTATAAAGTATTAGAAGCTCATACAATAGGAAATAAAGACAAGCAAACAATTCAGTAAAAAGTACAAAGGTAGTGCTCTAAATATCAAGTTCTGAAACTTAAAGGAACATTCCACTTTTTTTGAAAATAGGCTCATTTTCCAACTCCCCTAGAGTTAAACAGTTGAGTTTTACCGTTTTCGAATCCATTCAGCCAATCTCCGGGTCTGGCGGTACCAATTTTAGCATAGCTTAGCATAGTTCATTGAATCTGATTAGACCGTTAGCATCTCGCTCAAAAATGACCAAAGAGTTTCGATATTTTTCCTATTTAAAACTGTACCATGGGTGCAGCAGGCGCAATGATATCACGCAGTGCCTGTGACCCCCTTGCTTGCACAGGGAGCGTGCCTTGCAACCATGGAGACATTTGTGAGAGACGCTGTGTAATATCATTGTGCCTGCTGCACCCATGGTACGGCAGCAAAGTTCCTTGATTATTACGCTGGAATGAGAGTATAGTCCCTAGACATATTGGCCTAGAAAATCGGAACTTTTCATTTTCCATCGGTCTTAGTACACGATGTAACTACAGAAGAGTCAAGTTTTAAATAGGAAAAATATCTAAACTGTTTGGTCATTTTTGAGCGAGATGCTAACGGTCTAATCAGATTCAATGATTCTAAGCTATGCTAAAATTGGTACAGCCAGACCCGGAGATTGGCTGAATGGATTCGAAAGCGGTAAAACTCAACTGTTTAACTCTAGGGGAGTTGGTAAATGAGCCTATTTTCAAAAAAAGTGGAGTGTTCCTTTAACTTTGCCCTCAGCCAAAACAATTTATTCATGAGACCAAACTTTGCCTGTTAGTGAAAGTGAAAGTGAAAAGTGAAGTGACATGTGGCCAAGTATGGTGACCCATACTCGGAATTTGTGCTCTGCATTTAACCCATCCAAGTGCACACACACAGCAGTGAGCACACACACCGTGAACACACACCCGGAGCAGTGGACAGCCATTGCTGTGGCGCCCGGGGAGCAGTTGGGGGTACGGTGCCTTGCTCAAGGGTCTCACCTCAGTCGTGGTATTGAGGGTGGGGAGAGCGCTGGACATTCACTCCCCTCACCGACAATCCCTGCCGGACCTGAGACTCGAACCCATGACCTTTGGGTTACAAGTCCGACTCTCTATCCATTAGGCCAAGTAAATTATATCTTGTTTAACCACTGCAGAGACATCAAAGCCAGCAGCAAATGTCAGTAAGGACTTGATAAGGTAAATGTGTGCTCGGTGATCGCCTGGATCTCACGTCGCTGAAACCCCCAGAGCGCTATCTTTATAAATAGATCGCATATTTGAAGTTTGAAAAGCTACATTCTGATGCAATTAGGAGATCCAAGGTCAGATGATTAAATTGATTTTATTTCTTAATAAAATATAATCAGAAAATAAATGACTAATTTTGAATGATAAAAATATAAATTTAATAAATGAAAAATATCATAACAGAATAATACAAACAGTTATCAATCAACTTCCAATATCTCTGAAATATTGAAGTCCAAAATACAAGTGTTATCAAAGAAAAATGTTAGTAAAAATCTTAATAAAAGTCTAGTAAAATCTTAACCCAATCTGAACATAGTTGATCAAAAATCTAAGTATAAATTTATAAGTCTGAGTGAAATTATCTTGCCTATGAAAGAATAAAGTTTGACGAGATCTCGTTGATATAAAAATGCAAAGAGCAGAAATTGAGTCAAGACTGAGAAGATGCCAGATTGTGACTAAACATACAGGAGAAAAATGGACCCCCTTTTCGTGGAAATCAAATACATCTGTGACGACAAAGACCTATTATAATATACTCTTTGGCCCATTCACACATCTACTTCTACAGACATAGCCTTTTAAAAATATCTGTACTTTAACACCCTTTTATTTACATGGAAACTTTCAGACAGTGTGTGCACTTGCGGGTGCAGCAGACTTAGAAAAACACACGCTGGTCAACAATGTAGCCCTAAAAGGCTCTTCATGAGAGAAACTGTTAATTTACCATAAAAGAATTGTAACATAAAAACATAAAACAATAAATGATTACAATATAACTTGATTATGATTATTGATTATGGGCAAGAAAAACATCTTCATTTTCAATCTTCACTCAAAAATATATGATTTCTATAAAAATATAATTAAGATGTTAAAACATAAACATTAATCTTCTCTTCGCCCACATCAATTCTTACCTGAAAAACACAACAATGGTAGATGGAAAATTATTTGGGTTTTCTCCTCTACCATTGCCGCTTTCTGGTTTGTGCATAATGCATGGTTATATGGCCGTCTCAAGTCCGCACAAGTCACCTTTCAATGCATCCTCAATATAAGAGGCGGAGCAAGAACACATCTGGGGATTTGAACTGAACATATTGAGAAATGGAACCGGTCTTGCAGTCTGTATTAATGAGCTAATTGAATCAGGTGTGTTAGATGAGGGAGACATAAAAAATGTGCAGTGCTGGGGTACTCCAGGGTAGATTTGAGAGCCTTTGGTTGAATGTATGATGCCATTTTTTTCACTGTAACCATTTACAACATTGTCAAAGAAGTATATGATGCCTACTGTTTTGAATCTGTTCAGACTCAAGTCCCTTGTCCCTAGTTATCTAGATCTAGATATTCATTAGGATGCCCATTTTAGCATCCTTTTACGTCGTGCCCTGACAATGACTGAATTGAAGCTGTCCACCCTTGGGACGCCAGATAATTGCTAGATTACTTCGAGAGGATGATGTGGCCTAGTAGTTAAAGATCTGAGCTGCTAAACCCACTCTACTCCTGTGGAAGAAAATGTATGAAGTCACAAGATGTGACCCTAAAAAGGACAGTATGCTCAAGCATACCTGGTTTTTCTTGTCATAGTCGCGTTGTTGCCCACTACAGTTCAGTACAGGCATCAGAACCGCGTCTTCTTGTAGCAGATCTTTGTTTGTGTGTGTAACAGGAATTCCTGGTGCTGTTTTGGCTCCTTTACACATCGTCTAAGCTCTTCGCGAGTTCTCAGCTTGTATAAAAAAACATCATATGTACGCACATACAACGAGCGCATTTAGCCCAGCACACAGCATTGCTTTGGATGCTCATTAAGTTCCGTCACAAAATATACGTCATAAAAGCCATTTTATATCTTTAGGTTTGGTGTTAAAAATAACAGTGTGAACGCTAACTGAACCCGGACTTAATGTATTATTTTCTTTTTTGGTCCAGACCAAAAGAACCAAGAGAACTGAACTACAAGTGTGAACACCCTAGTGTTGATGCAGATGGAGGGAACAAGTACTAGACAGCTGTCTTATTATTATATTAGAAAAAAAATATCAAATCAAATCATGCTAATGTTTTATAAGGGTTCTCTCCGCTGTGATAAAAAAGCATATCAAACGAAATTGTCTGGAGCAGGATTACTGCTCCTGGAGGGATACTGGTTACTGCCGCGCAGTAGGTTAGATCCTGTCTGACTCAAAGACATAAGGATAATATTAGATTGGGATTGGGCCTCAGGTGTCTGTATGAGGCAAACAATAAGTCATTTCAATTACAACGGGTAACATGTTAGGTGTGTAGAGGTAATTTCTACCACAATCCACAGGGACTGTCCCTACACTGTGAATGTGGAAGCTTTGGGATTCTTCAGTAGTGAAATAATCTTCCCAACTGTTTCTAAGTTCCTGTGGTAGAAATTCCCAGACGCACCTGATTAAGTTAAACCAGATGTCCCCCGACACCTCCAATATTATCTTCGTTCATCTTCGGAAAACAAATTAAGATATTTTTGATGAAATCCTTTAGGTCCATCTATGAATTGGATACATCTATGAGTTGTCCATAGACAGCAATATAATCACTACTTCCAAGGTCCAGAAAGGTACTAAAGACATCGTTAAAACAGTCGACGTGACTGCAGTGGTTCAACCTTAATTTTATAAAGCAACGAGAAAACTTTTTGTGCACAAAAACAAAACATAAATAATCTTCTCTTCTGTTTCATTTTCATACGTTGTTTATGTCCAGCGCTTCCAGGTTCTATGTCAGAACACTGACTCATTATTGGCCGGCTCCTGCGTCAGCATCACAAACATACGTCGTGCTGCTCACGTGTGCAGCTTTTCCCAATACTGAGCCGGCATTTAGACGTAAACACGGAAGCTTTCACTGTGCTTACTGCATCAACTGCGTAAGGATAAAGACAGGAAAGAGAAGAGATTGTTGAATAAAGTCGTTATTTTTGTTATTTAGTTAAATTGCGTACAAAAAGTATTCTCGTCGCTTCATAAAATTAAGGTTGAACCACTGCAGTCACGTCGACTGTTTTAACGATGTCTTTAGTACCTTTCTGGACCTTGAAAGTGGTGATTATATTGCTGTCTATGGATGAGTCATATACCTCTCGGATTTCATCAAAAATCTTAATTTGTGTTCCGAAGATGAACGAATGTCTTATGGTTGTGGAATGACATGAGGGTGAGTAATTAATGACATTTGTATTACTTTGGATAATGGCTCCACAAAATCCCTAGGCACGCATCTTTACCCCTAGTTGTTCCTAAATTATCCTTTGTTAAACAACATAATGACTAAAAACAGCAGCCCTAGTAGTCATCTCGCACTTTGTGGGGTCGTAACGGTCAGCTTGCACTGTATACTCTGGTATTCAGCTTCTTATGAAAGCCTTGGGAATGCAGTCTGAGGCTCTGGAGGACCTTGGCAGTCTTCTGCTAAAATAATCTAAATTTAAAGTTACTTTGATTGAAGCATCTGAAATATTACTACTTGTTAGTTCATTGAGGTCCATTCCTGCTTCTGTGAGGGCTACTGTACTGCAGTTTAGCTCCAAGTCCAAATAAACTCATTTGAACCAGGTCTTCAGGCACAGTAGATACTTCCAGGCAGGTGTGCTGGGGCAAGCTAGAGCTAAACTTTGTATGACATTGGCAATCCAGGAGTAGGTTTTGACAATCCTGTTTTAATCAAACTGAAAATTGTTCCCTCTAGAAATAGGGGTGTCCAGTCCTGCTCCTGGAGGGCTTCCTTCCAGTTAATCTCTAGCCCTAATTAAGTACAATTAAACCAGCTAATCAAGGTCTTCTTCACAGATCAGTAGAAATATCCAACCTGGTGTGTTGGAGTTGAACCAAAGACTATAGATATAGAAAGACGGTTCACTCCTATTAGTTATGAATGGGAGAAACTGCAACACGCAATATGGCGGAATACATCTCGCCCTCTAAATAAAAGCCAATCACTGATTGATAAAGTTATTGCTTCACTGCAGCTGCCGTTAGAGGCTCCAGTTCCCATAGAAACCTGAGACTCGTGCTTAGGACTGCACATGTGCGTTGGCTCATCTATCCTGAAAAATAAACATTTTTAACGCTATTTGAGCATAAGTATCGTAATTTATGGGACAATTCGTGTCAGATTTTGTTGCTGATTTGAAATATGTTATTTAATTGTGAGTTCGCCAAGCAGTTTTTGAGATTTCAGGATTCCCCCATTCAAATAGATAGGACTTGGTCTTGGATGCCAGAAATAGCTGCCCGGAGGCATTGCAAATATGGCCGCTGAGTGAACAGACTTTCCTTGAAAGGGACTTTTGTTGAACTCACTGCTACAATTTCTTATGGGTTTTTAGAATGGTGGTTTACGTGTAAATTGAATTGTCTACAAATAATCAGTTCAATATTAAGACTAAAACAGTTATATTCATTGTGTTAGGTGTCACACATTGTAGTATTAAATTGCATGACGAAGAGGAATGAGGAACAAGGCTTTAATAACAAAACCCAGGAGATAACCACAAAGTACACTTCAGACCCATGAAACACTAACGAGAACAGACAGAGAATGATGGAGATCACAGTTTATAAATAACAAGAAGAACTGAGATAATGAACAGAACAGGTGACAATCAGACATACTGGGAAAGTGGGTCAAAAAAGGCATAGGGAAGACAGAACCTAAACAAAGTGAAAGCTAAGACAAAACAAAGCATACAGGTTACAGTAGGCTAGTTTTAGTCCTATTTTAGCATCTTGTTAGCAACACATATGCATCAGTAGGCTATTGGCATTTGACACATGAGTGTGTACAATTTATGTTGTGAAATAAAATGAATTTGAGAAAAAAAAAAAAAAACGACCAGGGGTGCGTTTCCCGAAAGCATCGTTAGTGAACCATGGTCGTAAGTCCCATTGAACTCTATTGGTAATGACGGAACTTGCGACCATAGTTCGCTTTGGGAAACGCACCCCAGTTTACTCATAAATCAAAAACCAATAGGCAAATCCACAGCTGTAAAATACTAATTCTTTTTTTAAAATGTAAATATTACAAATCAGTTAGCTCTGTTTTCATTATTGATTTTAATGGATTTTATCGGTTAGTCGTTTTATCCCTCAGAAGTAGAACTGATGATATGGATAACAATGTTGTGAAACAAAAATTTGCTATAGTGGTTGCAATTACTTGCTGTGTTCTTGTGAGTATGTGCCAATGTTATTGGTGAATTAATGTCAGGAATCCCCAGGGCTAAGAGTGGTGCTACTGTGGATCATTCAGCTTGGCCTTGTTCTAAACATGGATATTTAAGTAATATCCTGTTTCGCCTGGAAATATATTGTTTTACAGAAGAAAAATATTTTGTGAGCATGGTTAAATGTCGACTTTTGTGCAAACCTTCTTTAATTGCAAAGTTGGTGCAATGCCATTTTATTACACTTTTTATTTTTAATGAAAGTAACAAAATGTACGGTTGCCCTGAACCGTATGGTGGAGGAAAAAAAGAAAACTTGTGGTGGGGAAGAAAAGAGAAAACTTATCTTTTCTCGCTACTGCTGCGCCACTGAAGACCTTGAATTTTGTGCGTCTTTTATTAAACTTGTAATATAAATAACGAGTTATGTCGAAATAATAACTTAAAGGGTTAGTTCACCCAAAAATGAAATTTCTATCATTAAGTACTCACCCTCATGTGAGACCTTTGTTCATCTTCGAAAGCACAAATTAAAATATTTTTGATGAAATCCGAGGGTATCTGATCCACACACAGGCAGCAACATCATTGCACATTTTGACGTCCAGAAAGGTAGTTTAAAAACATGTTTAAAAGTCAACGTGACTACAGTGGTTCAACCTTAATGTTATGAAGTGACGAGAATATTTTTTGTGCGCAAAAACAAAACAGAAATAACAACTTTATTCAACAATTTGAACCGTTGTCATATGTAGTGAACTCAGTGCAGGCTTACTTGTTTACGTCCGAATGCCGGCTCATTTTTGGCCGGATCCTTGTGTCAGCATCACATTAATGCGTAGTGCTGCTCAAGTGTTCAGCTTCGGCCAATACTTGGCATTAATGCGTAAACAAGAAAGTCTGCACTGAGTTCACTATGTATAGCAACGGTTCAAATTGTTAAATAAAGTCATTATTTTTGTTTTGTTTTTGCACACAAAAAGTATTCTCGTCGCTTCATAACATTCAGGTTAAACCACTGTAGTCACGTTGACTATTTTAACCATGTTTTAAGCTACCTTTCTGGACATCTAAAGGTGTAATGATCAGATACCCTCGGATTTCATCAAAAAATATCTTAATTTGTGTTCTGAAGATGAACGAAGGTCTTAGGGGTGTGGAACGACATGAGGGTGAGTACTTAATGACAGAAATTTCATTTTTGGGTGAACTAACTCTTTAATATCTCAAAATAACGAGTTATGTCGAAATAACAAGATATGTTGAAATAACGAGTTATGTCGAAATGACAAGTTATGACAAAATAAGATACTATGTCAAAATAACGACTTAATATGCCGAAGATATGAGATATTATGTCGAAATAATGACTTAATATCTCGAAATAACAAGATATTATGTCGAAATAATAAGTTACGTTGAAATAACGAAATAACTTATGTCGAAATAACGATTTATGTCGAAATAACAAGTCATTATGTCGAAATAACGAGATAAGTTTTCTTTCCCTCCCCCACCACAAGTTTTCTTTTTCCTTTTCCCCCCACCATGCGGTTCAGGGCCACCATAAAAAATGAGAATTAGTTCTACAGCTATAAAATGTTGTGGTGGTGGTTTTACACTGAATTTTATTGGATTGGTGAAAATTAGGAGTCCTATAGGGATCTTTACTTTGCTCTAGAAGAACTACTGTCCATTTGGATAAGTTTGTGTCTGTTAAATGACCTCACAACTTCTAACCAATATCTAAACTGTTCATCTAATCTGTTAAAGGGATAATAAATTAAAAATGAAAATTGATCATTTATTCACCCTTATGTCATTCCAAACCTATATGTCTTTCTTTCTTCAGCAGAACACAAAAGAAGACATTTTGAAGAATGTTGGTTAACCAAACAGCTTTGGTTACCATTGACTTTCATTGTATGGAAAAAAGTACAGAGACATATCTCAAAATATGTTCTCTTATGTTCCACAGATGAAAGAAAGTCTTACAGGTTCGAAATAAAATGAGGGTGAGTAAATGATTTTTAGAATTTGGTTGAACTGTCTCTTTAAAGGTGCTAAATAGGATGTTTTGTTTTATACATTTTTGCAATATTACTTGAAACTGTCTTTACTAACTGATAAAAGACTATTTATTAGGTGCACTGAAAGGAATATTATTAATATACATCATCTGTGCACGAGGTAGGGCCTTAACTTCAGCCAATCGTTTACGCGATCATCGCGTAAACGATTGGCCCTCTGGCTTGTCAATCACTGCCATTACGTTCCTTGTGAGAGACGTGCGCGGATTGGCCCTCTGGCTTGTCAATCACTGCCATGACGTTCCTTGTGAGAGACGCGCAGCTGCACGATCCAGTAACTTTGCACACTCCACAGGCGCCGCATGCAATGTTTTTGTCAGGAGACAGGAGTAACAACTGCAGATTATGAGTTACCTGCGGTGAGTCCGACATAATGAATCCACTAAGTGTGTGCGCGGCTTTAAGTCGTTAAAGCGAAAAAATCAATGTTAATTGATACTTATGACTGATCGTGCTCAAACGCGTCCAGTCAGAGCCAGTTGTGTTCAGTCTGCGATTACAGTCGGTGTTCAAATTCCATGTGAAAGTATATAAATCTGCTTCAGGAGCAGGAAACAATAGCTGTATGTTGAGCATAGTCTTAGAATGTTTTAGCTAGTCGTTAAATGTGTGCCCGGCTTAATAACACAGCGAATGCCGGTGGTAAACACTCGTGTTCCAATACTTGTGCACGAGTTTTGGGAGGCGTTCCCTAGAAATGACATGTGAAGGAGGGGGGCTGTTCTTACGCATGCGCTCATTTCAAAAACTCAGTAACAGTCTTTGGATTCTCAGTCGACGGAAAAATCCTCTCTATCACCTTTAAGTAAGTTGAGAAGCTAGCTGTACAGCTTGCACTTCTTTAAGTGCAATTGACATATAGCAGAAAATACCACAGCAGAATGTCAAATTAATTTATGCAATATGATAACAACAGTTGAGCAGAAAGGTTAGAACAACAGTTTTAGATGACAAAGTCAGATTCTTGAAATCAGTGCAACTGAAATCTGAAGCAGTTGGAGAAAATGCAAGTGTCTTTATGTTCTTTATCTCTATACGAGTTTAGAAACATGAAATAGAATTTACCAGGGTGACAAACATTTTGCTCTTTTTGCTCTCTCCCATCTTTTTTTTCCATTTAGTTCCAAACTGTGTGTAGTCTTGAAGTGCAGACTTGACTACTTTAAATACAAAGTACAACCCAATTTCCGGAAATGTTGGGACTTTATTTAAATTTGAATAAAATGAAAACTAAAAGACTTTCAAATCATATGAGCCAATATTTTATTCACAATAGAACATAGATAACAAAACAAATGTTTAAAATTAGAAATTTTACAATTTTATACACAAAATGAGCTCATTTCAACTTTGATGCCTGCTACAGGTCTCAAAATAGATGGGACGGGGGCATGTTTACCATGGTGTAGCATCTCCTCTTCTTTTCAAAACAGTTTGAAGACGTCTGGGGATCGAAGTTATGAGTTTCTGGAGTTTTGGTGTTGAAATTTGGTCCCATTCTTGCCTGATATAGGTTTCCAGCTGCTGAAGAGTTCATGGTTGTTTTTGACATTTTTCACTATAAACGAAAGATCTGGACTGCAGGCAGGCCAATTCAGCAACCGGACTCTTTTATGATGATGCCATGCTATTGTAATAGCTGCAGTATGTGGTTTTGCATTGTCCTGCTGAAATACACAAGGCCTTCCCTGAAATAGACGTTGTCTGGAGGGGAGCATATGTTGCTCTAAAACCTTTATATACCTTTCAGCATTCATAGTGCCTTCCAAAACATGCAAGCTGCTCATAACGTATGCACTTATGCACCCCGATACCATCAGAGATGCTGGCTTTTGAACTGAACGCTGATAACACACTGGAAGGTCTCCCTCCTCTTTAGCCCGAAGGACACGGTGTCCGTGAATTCCAACAATAATGTCAAATTTGGACTCGTCTGACCATAGAACAATTTTCCACTTTGAAACTGTCCATTTTAAATGAGCCTTGGCCCACAGGACACGACGGCGCTTCTGGACCATGTTCACATATGGCTTCCTTTTTGCATGATAGAGCTTTAGTTGGCATCTGCAGATGGTACGGCGGATTGTGTTTACAGACAGTGGTTTCTGGAAGTATGCTGATATTGGAAGAAGACACACTCTGTCAGTTTAAATCTAGACTAAAAATGCATCTCTTTAACCTGGCATACACATATCACATTATAAATTAATATTTTCCAATCCGTTAAAGGATTATTAGGCTGCATAAATTAGGTCAGCCGGAACCGGGAACACTTCCTATAACACCAGATGTACTCGTTACATCAGAAGAAGAATGGTATCCGGTTGACTACGGTCAACCGGATCCGGGCCGTACCCAGATGAGACCGAGGACCGGTGCCCTGACACGACCACAACGCAGCCCTGAAGTATAAGCAGAGATCGAGTCAACTAGATCATCCATTGTGAAGGCCTCATCGACACGACAGCCAGTGCCACAGTTCCTCAACAGACCGTCCATACCGGCGTGATGAATACGATCCTCAACTGGACCACAACGCAGCCCTGAAGTATCAGCAGAGAT
>RJVU01022182.1:963296-992067 GCA_003731715.1 Anabarilius grahami | reverse complement strand
GCAGAATGCTCGAACAAAGCTCAAAAGTATGTGCATTTCAATTTGTGGGGTGATCTTGTGGAATAGTTTGAATAATTCTATCAAAGAAAGTGTAAATATCTTGCAATTTAAAAAAAGGTATAAGACATTTATTTTTGATAAGTACAGAGAGATAATTTAGCTGCTGTCAATGTTGCATGAATTTTGTTATGGTTTGTTCTTCCTTATATTATTTGTTAGATATGGTAGGTTGGAAATTGGAGTAGCATCTTTGTGTTAGTTAAAATGATATGTGGGATTTATCTGGTTTAATTGGGATTTGGATTTGAAGTACTGGGGTAGGATTTAATAAGCTTATGGCTTCTACCTATCCCTTTTCGAACAGGTTGAGTATTATGTTGAAATTTGTGTTTATTACGTTAATGATTATTTATTTATTATGTGTATGTATATGTATATGTGTATGTATATATTTTATTTTTATTTCTTTTTTCTTTTTCTTTTAAAAACTTGAGTTCGAAATAAAGACTACTACTTATATAAGTTCATAAGCTGAGTCTGGTGTGTAGTTCACTAGTTTAAAAAAAAGCCTAATGAGGGCATGTCCTTTTGTAGTTGTGTTCCAGTTAAGGACAACTTATAAAAGGACTATTCAGCTTCTCACATTCCAAAATGGACATCTGGTATTTTCACCATCACAGTGCTTGAAATCAGTGAATGGGAACAATTGTTTTGGGAAACGGAAAAAATGGGAGTCAAAAAATGACTATGTACAGACATTGTAATGTAAACTTTTTTAAAGCACTTGTAGACTAAGGACATTAAGATGTTTCTGCTTTTCTGTGCCAAAATAGCTCCATAATGACTTGAGAGAGCTCATTAGGAGAACACAGACTAAATTGTGGCTTTAAAAATGTCCCTCTGGGAATATGTCTGCTAAATACTCCACAAACACACAAAATAATTTTGCAAGGCCTATAGCAGGGAGAAACTAATCTGAAGCAGTTGTGCGACAAAACTACTATACTCATTTCTTTTTCTTAAAGCAGATTGCTAGAGAGATTATTTCATTTTGATGTAATTTAAGAACGACATTTAAGAGATCAGCACAAAAAGTGCTGACAGAACTGCAATCTTTGTGTTGTGACCTTTTGGCATCTACCATGATACAGGTTGTGCAGAACCCACAGCTGATGTGAGCGTGTTCAGCATACAGGTCTGTTTTGTCTACTGAGAAAAATGTCAGATGTAAATAGTCTTTGGAGGAGCAAAAATATTCAGTTCTGCTTTTTCGTAAAAAGTCCATTCAGAGACCATTGCTATTTTTGTCTGAGCATTAGTAAAGTAAAGGAGTAAAGGTTGTTTTTAGTAATGAATGACCGTGATTTTAACAGTAAAAGACTGTAAAAATGCTACGGTGAAAAACAGTTAATTGGTTTACAGAAAGTTTCTCTACAATATGAATAACAGTGAATTACAGTTAATAACTGTAATAGATCTAACGGTACATTTAATGTATTTTTACGGTAAAATACCGTTAAATTTACAGTTTTTGTAAGTGAAAAATAACAAGTGATTGTATAATTTACAGTGAAAAACCATAAATTGACATTCCGACAATTCCCTGCGTGCCACTTCACATTTGATGTATTTTCGTTGAAATAACTCTTTCTTCTTAGTTTTTCTTAGATTTTTCTAATCAGTTATGTACATTAGGGTTATATGTCACATTTTTACAATTTCATGTGTCTTCCCATGATGGTGTTTAGTGTTTGTGTGAATGACACTGTGTGCACCACCTATATATTAGTATTGTCTTTCTCAGCTTGAAAAGCTTGTGATGAACTTTGATTCATCATGTGACTCTCATCACCACTGTTATTGGTGGTTGTCAGTGTATTACAAAGGTACAAAACAGATATTAGTACTTCAATAGGTTGGTAAATTAACATTATATCAGTTAATGAAATACGTATTTTTTTTACTGTAAATTTTAGAAGAAAATGTTGTAAGATTTATTTAAAGCAACTAATGTTGCTAATATGTCAAAGTACTAAGACGTTTGACAATTTTTATAATGTCACTGGACAATTAATGCAATCTACACACAATGAAACCCACCATATTTGAGCAAAATTCAAATGCCAATCAATCCTAGATTTTTGAATAGAAAAAGAGCAACCACTGAAATAGGTCAGGACCTCTTCTGAGCTACTCATAAGAGCACAAAGTCTGCCACCACCTTCAGGGCAAGTGCTGAGTATGTTGAACTGACCTGTGCGTGACTGGGCAAGCAAGAGGAAGTGTCTCTTCCACTTACACATCATATCAAGGACAGATTATGGTCCGGCGAGGCCACCAGCCTCTTTGTAGATTCTCTCACATAAAAATGAGAAATAAAGCAGTATTTGCAAAATCTAAAGTTGCAATTACAAGAATAAACACACCATGTACATAATACATTACATAAAAAACAACAATATGACTGATATATAACATCAAAGCTTCAAAAAAAAGGTGCGGTCACATTTATAGTTGGTTCAGAACAGAACAGGTTCAAGTTAGTCATCCAAATTCGTTGCACTGACCAACAGAAAGTTACTTGGTCTGAAAGTAACTTCTGTTTGAACAGCGCTTTATGAATCGCCACATTATTGACAATAGACTTTTTTTGTCCACAAAATTTGGATGAAAATTAGTTAACATCACTAAACCTTAAGGTCCATAATTTGTCCTTGCATGTGTTGGCCAGTGTGGTTGTTTGCAAAGTACAAAATAAGTAAATGCACATGTGCTGTTTATTTTGTGACTCTTTGGAAGTACATCCTGTGTAAATTTATGAAGTGCTAACTACATTGCAAGTTCGTGAAAGTAACTAACCACATTGAATATATATATATTCAGTGTGTGTGTGTGTGAGTGTGTGTGTGCAAAAACCAAGCTACCTAATAATACTGCTCGTCTGCAAATGGAAAGACACATTAGAACGGTTATGTGGGTGTTTAAATTGTCTCTACTAATTTGCAATGCTATATTTTTACAACCCCCATTTGGTGTATTTAAAAAGCCATATTGTAAACGTTCACCTCACTGCAGACTCAGTGTAGCAGCAGAACCTCCAACATGAACACCCACGCCAGTACCAAACACATTATTATTCCAGAAGATAAAGCCACAGTTACAGACATGGAACATTAGAAACCATTATACATATGCTAAATGGTAAAACAGTTTGTTTTATTAAATAGTTACTTGTGCACTAAAAATAAAGGAGAATTTTCTGGGCGCAACAGTGTTGGGAAAAAAGTAGCCCAAACTACAAACTTATTACCAAAAATATAGAATCTTTAAAAACAAGACGCGATTTTTCTTTTTCTGGCAGCAAAACTCTATATTAATCACATCTAATATAAAAGTTTGTTTACATAATGTGTGTGTGTATAATATATATATATATATATATATTATTTTTGGTATTTTATATGNCGTTAATACTTTTGATCCTTTATTTAAAAAAATCTACAAAAATCCAACCTTTCATTGTAGAATTAAAATTTTAAATGGGAAAATCTCATTATGAGAGAAATGTTTTTCTCTAATACACATTGCTCACAATTAATCATACCCTTTTATTCAATACTTTTTGCAACCTCCTTTTGCCAAGACAACAGCTCTGAGTCTTCTTCTTTAATGCCTGATGAGTTTGGAGAACACCTGACAAGAGATCAGAGACCATTCCTTCATGCAGAATCTCTCCAGATCCTTCAGATTCCCAGCTCTATGTTGGTGCTTCTTCTTGATGGAAGATCCAACCACGACCCATTATATGACTTCTAACAGGGACAGTCAGGTTTAGATTTTTTATCTGTTGGTATTTGATATAATCCATGATGCCATGTATCTGGACAAGATGTCCAGGACCTCCGGCAGAAAAATAGGCCCACAACATTAAAGATACAGC
Source organism: Anabarilius grahami (assembly GCA_003731715.1). Lineage (NCBI taxonomy): Eukaryota > Metazoa > Chordata > Actinopteri > Cypriniformes > Xenocyprididae > Anabarilius > Anabarilius grahami. The sequence continues at coordinate 988,127 of RJVU01022182.1, read as the reverse complement.
AGTATATTTAATTGTAAACATGGGGTACTTCTTACCCCTGTGTGCACCAAACCAATCTTAAGTGTTTGCTGCTAAAAAAAGCAAATTTTTTGACCATAGAACATTTGAAAAGTAACTGACACCACTGGAACTTCAAACAAGATGGGTTCTATGGTCGATGAAGCAAAACATAAAGCTTTTTTAGCAGCAAACGATTGGTTTGGTGCACACAGGGGTAAGAAGTACCCCATGTGTACAATGAAATATACTGCTGTATCTTTAATGTTGTGGGCTTATTTTTCTGCTGGAGGTCCTGGACATCTTGTTCAGATACATGGCATCATGGATTCTATCAAATACCAACAGATAAAAAATCAAAACCTGACTGTCCCTGTTAGAAGTCATATAATGGGTCGTGGTTGGATCTTCCATCAGGACAATGATCCAAAACAAACATCAAAACTAACACAAAAATGGGTCACTGAACACAAAACCAAGCTTCTGCCATGGTCATCCGAGTCCCCTGACCTGAACCCTAAAGAAAATGAGTGGAGTGAACTGAAGAGAAGAAGCACCAACATAGAGCTGGGAATCTGAAGGATCTGGAGAGATTCTGCATTAAGGAATGGTCTCTGATCTCTTGTCAGGTGTTCTCCAAACTCATCAGGCATTATAGGTGAAGACAGAGCTGTTATCTTGGCAAAAGGAGGTTGCAAAAAGTATTGAACAAAAGGGTATGAATAATTGTGAGCAGAGTGTATTAGAGAAAAACATTTCTCTCATAATGAGATTTTCCCATTTAAAATTTTAATTCTACAATGAAAGGTTGGATTTTTGTAGATTTTTTTAAATAAAGGATCAAAAGTATTAACGATGCAGATTTATTTTCACAGCCTTCTTTGGTCATATTTACCAAGGGTATGAATAATTTTGAGCACGACTGTGTATATATACACAGGGTGCGATTTGTAGGGGGGGATGGGGGTATATCTGGTCTGTGTATACCTGCCTCTGCTGAATTATTTTTGTCCCCGGTGGGGATAAAAAAAATATCCCCCCCGGGTGATGCTACTCCACAAACCACAAACAGAGCATATAAAATACCAAAAATAAAAATCTTTTTTTTAAGACATCGCCAAGTAAAACGCTGCGTTTATATAGAACTGTCTTTTTACGACCACAACAAACAGGACAAGCTACTTTTTTGTCTTGTGGATTATATGTAAACATCTTTTATGTAAAATATCTTACTCAGGACAGTACTAAATAAAAACTAACATGCATTTTGTATGATCTCTCTTATTTTGATAAAATTATTCACATTTTCACAGATTCTGCAAGGGGTTCCCAAACTTTCGCATGCCACTGTATATTAGTATACACACACATATACACACACACACACACAGACACACACATATATATCTCCCTCTTCATTCTGTCTCTCAGTAGCCTGTCCAACAAATAACGCCTTTGTTCCGTTTGGCCATCTCCAAGTAGAAAGCTGGGCTCTGTTATTAAGAATGTATTGGACAGGAAATGGGTGTTTTCTTCTCTTTTTTGTCTGTCCAATATAAAATAGAGTGTCTCCTCTGAGATTATTTAGATTATTATCTATTATTCATAGATTTGTAAAGCACATGTACTGATAGCCAATCCAATATTTTGAAAAATATGTCAACACAAATCTAAATGAATTAAAATACAGTTCACACATACTGCAGAAGATGAGTTGACAACGTCTTTATTGTTTGAAAGCAGTTTGCGCTTTTTATCAATTTTTTTCCAATATCGGCATAACCCATGTGGCACGTAAACAACGTTTAGCCCAGTTCCTGTTTGTAGATTGTTACATGCTCAAGTATAAAATCCATTACCCAACTGCTTGAGCCAAGAAGATTGACATGATAGTACACATTTACAGCTTAGTGGAGTAAAACATACTTAAGTACCTAAAATCCAAGCTCCCATGAGTTCCATAAATGAATTTAACAGTGAATAGAACAGTTGAGGTAAGCTAAGTTTCAGCAGGGCACACACCCTCATATGGCTCAAAGGGCAAAATTTAAAATACATAATAGTTTCTCAGTCACAATCGGTTTCAAATACCAATTACATATCACAGTCATGCATGCCTACTTACAAACTACAACCTCACTCATTCACAATACTGAACAGCACAAAAAGGTGAAAAAAAAAGAAGATCATAATCATCAGCTCCAGCATTTAACACTTTCCTCAGCTTTATGTACGCTATAAAGATGTTTTTCTGCCAATTAAGCAATGTTAAAAAATTACAGTAATGTACGTTGGTCCTTCTACAACCGCATGCCAAGATAATTTGAAACTTCCATCTAGGAATTTAATTTCACTCAACATAAATGATAAGTCTTTCTGCATTGCTACACATCAAACTTGATTGAAATTTCCTAAAAAAGCCTATTTTGTGAGGTTAAGTTTGAGTTTGGGGGATAAATTAAAATAATCCTTAGACTCAAAACTCGTCCTTGATAAAATTATGTCCTTAGCCTTTTTTTAATACTGATAAAAGGCACTCATTGGCTTAAAGTGTGAAAATATGGTAATGGTAATTTTTCAATACTCAAGATACTCAAATGAGGGCACACATTTCCTTTGCTCTCAGGGCATACCGGTCAAGAACACTCCAAAGTCACTGTTCACCCCAAAATGTAAAGAAAAAAGGCATTTATTATGACCATTAACACTTCTGGATTAAGCATTGAAGTATTTATGCAGCATTATTTGTCGTACCACCTTTCATTTGTATTTCCCCCCTCCCAAACACATTAAGATAAAAAGAATATAGGGGAAACATTTTTTTTTTCTCTTTTCATTAGGGTCAAATATGAGCTGGTTGTTTCTGTCAACCATTAAATAGCCTCCAGTAGGTCTTGCCACTGGAGTGTGGCATAAATGTGATACATTAATGCACAAAACAGTCTACGCAAGTATGTGTACACAACCACTTGTAGCTAAAAATCTGTCAACGCATTTCATAATCAGTTCCAAATACATATTATCAGCGTTGCAACAGAAGTCACCATAGCGCAAGTTATATAATTCTACATTCAGAAAACTGACTGTAGAATTAGATAATGGAACAGTTTGAGTTAAACTGTCGACATGTTTATAGCTAGCTATCTGAATACCAACACACCTGCTTTAGATGGCAGAAACATTTAAAGGCAACTCCACTTTCCCCTTAAAGAGAGAAAAATTTAAATTCTGTCATCATTTATGTACCCTCATGTCATTCCAAACCCATAAGACAAGCCTGAGAGATTTCTGTCACTTCATTGAAAGTTCAAAACTTGGACTACCGAAGTAAACCAAAACTTGTTTCAAAAACAATAAGGTTTGATCTCGGCTGTCAAGAAAGTACCACTGAGGTTACGTTATCATATTTGCTCTGTTTGAAGCATCAATGTTTGGTTGAATGGACTTTCAGTGGAGGGAATCTCCCAGGTTTCTCTCAGAAATCAAATCTCTTCTGAGTTTCAAAGATAAACAAAAGTAATCATTATTGATGAAAGAATTTTCATTTTTGGGCATATAATCCCTTTAAGTACTGAGGTTTCTGGCTTAAGTCAACATTATAGTGCATCTTTCCTAACACTCATACCTATTAAAACTATCTGTCAGTGATGCTATATTAAAACTAAGCTGGAGTGCATGTGGTACAGCTAGCACCTACAAGATTTAAACCTAATTTCCTGTGTGCATTTTAACACACATACACACACACACACACACCTAATAATAAGTCAAGGAAACCAGTTACTGGGCAGACCACAAAATGGCTGCCACTACATTCAGAGAACCCAAGATTCTTGTGGAAACAGTAACGACACTGGTGATTGAGTATTTACACGTTCCAGACCAGGTGTCCAGCACCTTAGCAGGCAAAAATAAAAATGTTTATCGTATGATTGGTGCCCCATTCCACCACTGTGTACCATCAAATGACTGATTCTCAAATACATACAAAATAACGCAAATGATAATTAAAGATGCTGCCACAGGAATCACCTAGAACACTATCGCACTTCTTTCATTGGCACACAAACCATTCACTCCATCTTCTATGGAATTTGGTCCTCGACATCTTCTCTATTGGTCTATCATTCGTTTTTGTGGAAGTCTTCAACATGGTCAGTCACTCAACCCAAGACTTCCCAATCCAAACATGACAAAACACTGCATCACGTACGAAATCAGTCTAATGACAGATCTAGACTGACAAGATGTTTCTCAGTAGAGGCCCCGTTTCATTGAACGTTAATAATAAATAAAACTAGAAACATACAGTAATACATGAACTGCAGCCTTCACTTTAAACCGGTCTCAAATTTTTGAAACGGGTTTTTAAACAGTGGCTGTACAGCATTTACATTCAATGCCCTTTTCCCTTTTACAGGCTAAACCTGTTTGTACACTGATTTTTATATGTTTAAACACTGCGAGAAAGATGTTCACATTATTCCTTTTTCTACTTCCTCAAAACTCCAAAAAATGTATTCAATACAATATATTTTATTCATTTTGTCAGTATTCAAGACAAAATGAATAAAAATATGCCAAATGATCAAAGCATTGCTCTCGTTTTCTGATTTCCCATTTAAAAGTTCTTAAGACATTGATTGAAGCAGCATCTTCCCCAATCTATTTTTACATGATAGCTCTTAGGTTCAAGGGACCAACTGCTGGTAGATGCAATTTATATAGGTCACATGACACCTGAGCCCCCCCATCACCCCCGGTACTTCTACAGAAAGTCACAACAAGCTTCCAGTGAGTGCATACATGAGGATGGGTACACATGCAAGTCTTTTTCAACAGTCCCTTGGCAACAAAAGGGTAGGGTCTTGGTAGCAGTTGAGGGTCAAGCATATAGACACCAAAGAGAGGCCCAGCTTTGGGGGTAGGGCATCACCCCACAACCCACAGTATTATCATGCTAATCACAGGATTGCCGTCCTGATCCTGTGGGGATAAATGGAGTTGCCCCTGGCAACACTTCCACTTATTTTTCCCTCTTCGGCTCCTGCCCCTCTTTCGCACAATAGCCAACCCGCATGCGCAGCGTGCCGCTCTTGTGCAAGTGCCAGAGTTGCAGGAACTCCTCAGGCATGGCGTGAAATCTCGAGGATGGGAGAATGTTGTCATAATAGTGGTGGCTGACCGGTCGCTCATCCAGCCCCACCGAAAATGGCCAAAAACCATAAGTTGTTACCTCTTCACACAAGCCAAGGGCAAGGCTCACCAGGAACAACCCCGTGGATAGCCGTTTGCCATGGACGCCGTGGTTCTTCCAGAATCGACCGACATTTTTTAGGAAGTCTGGGTTAGCAAAGAGGACAGTCTGGTTGGAGGCGGAGTCTGCAAGGGCATGGTATGCCCGCAGGGAGGGGTCAGTGCCGGGTTTCATAGAGAATGCTGGTATGTAGATGTAGCTGGTACCATATGCCTTCATGCTGTCTACGAAGGATTTGCGGGACCAAAGGAGGTTCTGAAAGCTGATGGGAAAAAGAGGAATGATAAGTTAAGTCAAATTATCCATAGGATATTGGATAACAAGATAAAATGATATAAAATAATTAATAATAAATCAAAAATAATTTCACTACTTTGATTCGTGTGGATGCCATTTTAATTTTTTTAATGTCCCAGCCAGTGTTTCATGTTTGCAAACTATCCTTTCTGAAACAGAATAGTTTCATTTAAAGATTTTTTTTTACTACTGTGGCCACAATGGATGTTATGAATTCTGTGATGTCATACAGAAAAAAAATGTTAACCCCTTGATAAAATCTAACGGCTTTTTTCCAAACATGGTACGCTTCAGTACAGTACAGGGTAGCGTTTCCCAAAAGCATCGTAAGCCTAAGTTGATCGTAGCTCCATTGGTGGCAACTTGATAGGAGTGGTGTATGCCGGAGAGTAGCGATCAACGTCTTTAGCACTTTATTTATACTGTAGCTTGTTAGACATCCTGTCATTTCCTTGGCATTGAGTGAATAATAAAGTTGTAATAAATAAAGTGCCTGAGCTTGAGCTTGTTTGTGAATGTCCAATATACTTTACGAATAATATGAAAATTGAATAATCAAATGTAAAATAACCGCATATAACACTGCATAGTCTTACTGTAAACATTAAATATAGATTAAAGGTGCCATAGAATTGAAAATTGAATTTACCTTGGCATAGTTTAATAACAAGAGTTCAGTACATGGAAATGACATACAGTGAGTCTCAAACACCATTGTTTCCTCCTTCTTATATAAATCTCATTTGTTTAAAAGACCTCTGAAGAACAGGCAAATCTCAACATAACACCGACTGTGACGCAACAGTCGGGATCATTAATATGTACGCCCCCAACTTTTGCATATGCCAGCTCATGTTCAAGGCATTAGACAAGCCAGTATTAACGTCTGGATCTGTGCACAGCTGAATCATCAGACTTTATGCAGGTAAGCAAGCAAGGATTATAGTGAAAAATGGCAGATGGGGCAATAATAACTGACATGATATTTTTTGTGATATTTGTAAATTGTCTAAATGTTTCGTTAGCATGCTGCTAATGTACTGTTAAATGTGGTTAAAGTTACCATAGTTTCTTACTGTATTCACGGAGATCCGAGTCATGTCGTTATTTTCATTATTGAACACTTGCAGTCTGTATATTTCATAAACACAACTTCATTCTTTATAAATCTTTCCAACAGTGTAATGTTAGCTTTAGCCCGTTAGCCACGGAGCACTATGAAACTCATTCAGAATCAAATGTAAACATCCAAATAAATACCATACTTACATAATCGGGTATGCTGCATGACGAACACTTTGTAAAGATACATTTTGAGGGTTATATGAGCTGTATGAACTTTGTTTATGCAATGTATTATAGAGTCGCGAGCTTGGGGGCGGGGAGCGCAAGCATTTAAAGGGGAAGCACGCTGAATCGGCGCATATTTAATGATGCCCCAAAATAGGCAGTTAAAAAAAATTTAAAATAAAAAATCTATGGGGTATTTTGAGCTGAAACTTCACAGACACATTCAGGGGAGACCTTATGCTGCGTTCACACCAGACGCGACTTGCGCGAATAAAACGCGCTATTCACGCGTAGATGGACGCTTGGACATATTGAGTTTACTTGCTTTATTCGTGTGTGACATTCGCTTCATTCGAGCGTGAAAATCCCTTCACAACAGACGCAAATTCGCGTCATGAGAGGGGCTCTCCCGCTCCTTTATGTGTCCCAGACTCTCCCACTTCTTTCTGCACACTTCCTCTGAATAAACACAACTTGTCAGTGGGGAAATAATTGTAAATTACAGCGAATAAGCTCAATTGGTCGTCTTTAGTTAGCTTGTAGTCTTAATATGTATATATATATAGCTCAAATTAAGTAAAGACCGTTTTTTACAACTTATCAGATTGTCCGACCTCCTCACTCACTTTCTTTCAAACACGATCCTTTTTATTTCTGTTTCTATAAATGTATGAAGATGTACAGCGACGATGATTTTGTCCTCCATGTTGTTTCGAATTTCTGCCTCAGCTCGCTACATCACGTCACTACTAGAGCAAGCTCCTGATTGGTTAACGCGGCGCGAATTTACGCCAAAGTTCAGATTTTTCAACTTGCGCATTACGCGCGTCAAACGCCAGAATCGCTCGATTCGCGCCGCATCATTTGCGCGAATCGCTTCATTCGCGCCGCCTCATTCGCGTGAATCGCGCCGCAGGATGTCTATTCGCGTCTTTGAATTGACTTAACATGTAAATCACTTGCGCTTAACGCTTCATTCGCGTCCGGTGTGAACGCACCATTAGACATATTACATCTTGTGAAAAAGCATTCTAGGGCACCTTTAATCCTTATTAAAGCTACTTAAGTTATTCAGTCAAGATCAGTAATTGATTTTCTTTTGTCATTTGTTGTTTGATTATTATTAATGACAGACTGCAACAGGTTTATTAGGCTGCTGTCACTTAGAGCTAATGCACAGATCAAATATACTGTTACACACTTTTTTTCCTCAACTGTGTACGTTTATTTAAGACATAACCCACTGTGTTTACATGAATAAAAGCTTTCCTGTAGCTCAGTGGTTAGAGCATGGCACTAGCAATGCCAAGGTCATGGGTTCGATCCCAGGGATTGCACATACTCAGATACAAATGTATAGTATAATGCAATGTAAGTCGCTTTGGATAAAAGCGTCTGCCAAATGCATAAATGTAAATGAATACTCTCCAAAAAGGCATTTTGACATTTTTGTGTGTATGTGTTTAGACAGTATCTGCTCATTTGCTTATCCGTGTTCGGCTCCGACTCGGAGCACACACACAGAAAGTGTCTTTTTTGTGGCTTAATGCACTTTTAATAACACTGTTTAATATCAAAGATGTCTCGAAGTTTAGCAACAGTAGACTGCATTTTACATCACCTAGTTATTTGGCTGATTTGGATGTTTGGGCTTTTAAGGAGGAACGAAAGCGCACCGCTGTGAAGGAACGGAAGGTGCGCTGGACGGAATGCGGCAATGGCACGATAATTGTTTTACCTCGATTATCTTGTTTTTATAATTGTTGGAAGCCAAAATCGAAATCGAAAATCAATTACGATTAATTGCACAGCCCTAATTTCAACAAACATATTAATAAAAATAAATAATACAATTGAAAATGTATGACCATGGTACTAACACCAATGCACTTGAGACTTGAGATCTCCTGCCAGCTAATGCAAGAAGTAAAAGGGATAATCCACTAAGAAAGGTCAATATCCATCCCTCAAGACGTAATCAGCTGTCTGGAGAACTGTGTCCTTTTCGGACAATTCTGTCATGGTTTCCATGCTGTTTGCTGCATGCTACTAACTACCTCAGAAACCAAAAACAGCTACAGGCTGTTTCAAATCGAAGGATTATGAACTCAGACAACAGAATGAAGTTGAACAAGACATGGAAAAGTTAGAAAGGAAAAACATGGTATGGTAGAGTGAGAGATGCATTATTTTACTGAAACAACTACAGAATTGCAGGTGGACAAAGACAAAAATAAAGGACCAAGCCAAAACAACGGACCAAGTCAAAACAACAACGCAATTTATCCGACGTTTGACTTTAAAGATGAATAAATGGATTTCTGTGTGCCCATTAGTGATGTCAAAAGTATCAATACAATGTTTTTTTCCATTTCTTAACTTTAACAAATTACATAATAATAACAAACATAAATTGCCTGACACAAAACAAAGGGGATACACAAACAGAAATGTAAATAAGATGACAGCAACAGAGCTTTGTACTACAAATCACAATGTGTAATTGGACCAGCAAAATCAAGGAGAATACACATGATATCTAGATGCTTCTGGAATCTTATGTCATACCATACCACACCAGAGAATATTACCGATAGAGGCATTGATGCCATCAAGGTATGGTGTCCATATGCGGTTAAAAGTGTGTTATGGAATGATAATGCATGTCAAAGAGTTCCAGGGGAATAGTATCTCTAATAATTGAATGCCAGCCTTTAATGGAGGAAGGCTTATCGCTGATCCATGACAACAGTAGATTCTTTCTGGCAGTTAAAAAGCCTTCTTTTATATTTATTATAGAAATGAGATTACAGGGAAAACCAAGAAGGAGTGACAAAGGATCCAACCCCAAAGCCAAACCCAAGATATTTTTTAATTGAACCACAACTCTGGCCAGTAAGCCTGGATCACATGACAGTCCCATATACAATGAGTATAATCTCCTATATCAAACTTGCATTTAGGGCAGAGCGGTGAAATCAATACAATGTTAATAATAAAATAAAATCATAATAACAAAATCTAACAATTTCAATTAAACAATTAATTTCAATCATTTTGATTAAATTCAGTAGTGCTGTCACCAAAGTAACGCCAGCTGCGACAAAGGCTATGTTCACACTGCAGATAAATAAGACCCAAAATCTGATTTTTTTGCCCACGTGTGACTCCCATGACAGTGTGAACAGTACAAACCACATGGAATCTGATCTTTTCAATTCCGATTTGTGCCACTTCCATATGTGGTACTAAATCCGATACAGGTCAGATGATTTGTAATGCGACCGCAGTGTGAATAGTCATATCGGAATTCATGCGATTTTTACTTCACTCGAGATCAACATTCATCATGATTCTGGACTCATGAGAGTCTGCTCTCTTTTGTCACATCATTGTCTTTATTTTTCATATTGCCTGCGCATAATTTCCCTGGCTTCCACTGCAGATCACCCTATACAGAAACGTGTAATTGCTTATCTTTAATGCCCTCCATGTTTACGTCCGTATGACAGCGCGATGTGTGTGTTGCCAAATCCGCAATTTTCCCACAGAATTGGGTTACTTTTTCACTGTTGCCGTGGGTTGTTTTGCAACTCCGTGGGTTGAAGCGACTGCACTAACGCGTTATTTAACCCCCGGAACATATTTTTACCGGGATTCCCCACGGAACATGATAGGGCTAGTTTTGGACTACAATTGAGGGGATTTTGTGGTAAAAACCTGGCAACCCCATTTGTATCGCTCTTTTGCGCATTCAGGTCAGTTCAGAACCATGATCTGTTCACACTGGAAATCTGATATTGGCCACATTTAAAACAACAATGTGAACAGCTACACAAAAAAATCAGATATGAGCAAAAATTTAGCTCGGAATTGAGCATTAAGCCTCGCAGTGTGAACGTAGCCAAAAAGATTGGTGTGCACCTATTCAAAAACTACAGTAATCTCCAGGAAGAGCAGAAAGGTGCCACTTTGGAATCTAAATCAGTGTTCCCATTTACTATTGTTATTGGTATCCAGTATTTAATTGTTGGTATTGTGATTAAATAAAGAATGGTCAGTGAATTCATCATATCAACCCCAAAAAAGACATGAATAAAGCGAGGAGAAGATGACATACCTCTTTTCAATAATGCTGGGATTTGCGCTCACCAGGTGTGTTCTGGTACCAACATCAGCGGTGTACTCTTTGGACAGAGGAGGAAGATTACATCTAGAGGTAAAGGAGATGGAGAGAGATTGAAGAAAAAGTGTTGCTGGCAATGATGTTACTCAGTCTATGTCGTGAGCAAGTCTTACATTTCTTATTTAAATACATTAATAAAAGTCCCTGGTCTTATTTTATGTCACTTGTCAATGTATGATATTTGTTAGATTCTTACATTCCTGCTGTTGTGTTCCACAAAAGAAAATATGAGTCTGGAAGGACATGAGCATCTAAATAATGAAAGAATTTAAATTTTTTGGATAAATTTAATTTCAAAATAACTAAATAAACAGCCAGACTTTGCTTTCATAATGTCTCTTAATCACAGATTAATGTCCAATCCTGCACCTGCACCTTCCAGCAAAATTTATCTCTAGTCCTAGGCCACATCCACATGAAGCCAGAGCTTTCCCTATCCAATCTTTTTTTCCCTCATCCTAAAAAAATAATTCCATAAACACGGTGTCGTCTCAAGAAATATCTGCGCACATACGAAACCGACTCAAAACTACGACTCAGAAATACACTAAAGACGGAGAAGACGACTTGGAGAATGCGAGTCCAGGGGCAAAGAATATACACTAACAAGAAGCAACACTCAATAGAATGTTCCATTGCAACACCGGCGCCCAGCAGCGGCCCTGCGTTTCCGCCATTTTGTGGTGAAAGCGAATCGGCAGTCCACTAGTTTCTATGGCAAAATCAGCTGCTTTGTTAAAACAAAACGTACATTAAAGCTGAAATCCAACCTGAATGATGACAACACAGAATAAAATACTATCACTAGTGATCATTAAAATCCTTTTAACAGTTTATTTGACACATTTTGTGTTTTAAGTCTTCCACTTTTTTCACAAAACCTTTGCTCTCTAGAAACCCAGTCAGTTTGGGTTAAAATTCTTTGAAGTTCAAGTATTAGCATTATAAACACTGAATTAATACCAACATATGAAATTAAATTAAGGACATGCATCAGAAAAATTGGGAATGTTGGACAATAAATATATGAATATAACAGCTTGATTTTGCAGTGTTGTCTAATGTTCGTTGAAGCAAAAGTGTCCAAAAGTGGGAATTATGCAATAACGGACACAGCAATGCATCATGTATTATAAGATCGTTATGTTTGTAGCATGATCCATTAAAACGTACAATATATATATTTTAATTCAGACCTAGATACTATTATTACTATTACTCCACTAGGTCTGAAATATATTGGTCGCTGCAAACATGATGATCTTAAATTTATTAATTATTAAATTTACTATTAATAATGTGTAAAGTTGCATAAAATGGAAATACTCAATAAAGTAGGCTAACTACGTTACCTCAGATGGTTGAATGGTTGGATTCCACAACTGGTAAAATAAAACATATATAAGACAATACAACATTTACTGTAGGAGCCATACAATTTACTGGTGACTTAATTTAAAAAAACGTTCTATTGTGCCGATTTTGGGTGTGTAAGATGTGAAGAATTCTTTGATCATAAAATAGCGATTTCAGGCTGTTATCGACGTTTCGTCCAGACTAAACACGTCTCCGTGTAGACGGGCTCCTAATTAATAACACCTGAACCAGCTAATCAAGGTCTTCAGAATCTAGACACTGCAAGAAAAGTAGCCCTCCAGGAACAGTATTGGACACTCCTGGGTTAGCACTTGGGGACACCCTCTAGCCCCTGGCTCACTGATATTCTTTGTGACTATTGGATCAAGCCAAAGACTATGGATATAGAAAGACGGTTCACTCCTATTAGTTATGAATGGAAGAAACTGCAACGCGCAATGTGGCGGAATACGTCCCGCCTTCTAAGTAAAAGAGCCAATCACTGATTGATAAAGTCATTGCGTCACTGTAGATGCCGTTAGAGGCTCCGGTTCCCATAGAAACCTGAGACTCACGCATAGGACTGCACATGCGCATTGGCTCGTCAAGCCTGAAAATTTGCTTTTTTAATGCTATTTTAGCATAAGAAACAACATTTATGGGACAGTTCATGTCAAATTTTGTTGCTGATTTCAAATATGTAATTTAATTGGAAGTTCACCAAACAGTTTTTGAGATTTCAGGATTCCCCCATTCAAATAGATAGGACTTGGATGCCCAAAATAGTTGCCCGGAGGCGTTGCAAATATAGCCGCTGAGTGAACAGACTTTCCTTGAAAGGGACTTTGATCAAGCTCAGAGCTGCTGAGAAAAAAAATACCCAAATCAAAAGAAACAGATGACCTAAGCAAGAATCAATCTTTCCTGTGCCCTTCCTCTGTGTTTCTTCCAGCAACGATCAGTGACCACTTTTCTATGCCACACACCCACAACCAACCACTGCCTACATGCACTCCCCTATTCTTTTCTTTCCCTCTTCTTTCATCCCTTAGACCAGATTTTCTTCAATCTCCTGCATGAGACTCCAACGCTGTTACTTTCTCTCACTCATGCAGGGAAAGTTGCAGGTCATGAGAGATGTGATTATGACATAATTAAGCAGACTCAGGTAACCAACTGCTCAAAAAAAGTCAACGCTTAACATTACAGCAGTCAAGGTAAACTCCTAGGTGTTTAATCAGTTCTGTGTTTTTCTCTCTCACAGAACAAGCTATTTGATAACCAATCTGGCTTCAAATGCAGACAATTCAGCAAGACCACCTGCTGGCTTTCAATAAGTCTCTATGGCTTGCAAGAGCAAAACTCCAGATCATCTGTCCTCATTGCTTTGCTGAGTTGTATACTGTAAATCACCAGATCCTCCTGTCCAGCCACTCTGACCTATGAGCATCACAGGTATGGCAGTTCAGTGGTTTTAGTCTTACCTCACAGGCAGTTCCTTCAATGTTTTCTGGAAAGGAGGGGTGTCTGAGTTAATCAATGGGGTGCTCAAGGTTCAGTGCTTGACCCTCTCCTTTTCTTGATATACACAACCTCACTAAGCTTGATCAAAAAGGCACATAGCTTTTCTTGTGGAAATGATATGTCTGTTGTTCCAACCCGACAACCCCAATGTGCTTCCATCTCTGCTTGCCCTTCAGACATCTCAGCTTGGATATAGAAAATTTACCTCCAGCTCAACTTTGCAATCCCAGCCAACCCGTTAGTCGACCACCACATCACTGTTCAATTGGATTCGCCAACACTAATGCCAACATGGACAGCAAGGAACCTGGTGGTAGGTGGTATCTGATGACCAGTTTACTTTCCACATTTAAAAAATGTGGAAAGTAATTTTCATGATTACTTGCAGGGTAAGTAAGTAATCATGATCATGCAGGGTTAATGCTTTAAAACATTAAGACTGGACTACTGCAATACTCTATTGGCCAGCCTTTCAAAGAGCACATACAAGCCTCTGCAAATGATCCAGAACAAAGCAGTGCATCTGGTCTTTTGGTCTCAAATCACCATCTAATTGTAGCTGCCTAATTCAAATTCAAGGATTTGATTCTAGCCTTGAAGACTACAACTGGACTGCAATCCTACAAGTGTATGTTCTCTCCTGCAATTTGAATGAGTGGCGCAAAACAGTCCTTCATATCAAAGCACTTTCACTCCTCTTAGATGGAACAAACTGCCTACATTCACCCAATTGACCCTTCGCAAAGACCCGCCCCCTTAGTTACTTTGGCTTTGTCCGACAAACCATGGCGCTGTCACGTCACACAGAGTGAAAAATACATCGCGGAGCAAAGAGGACACTGACAACACATCGACAAACAAGACCTACTTATGATCTTAAACAAAGTCCCAGCTTTCAAATTGTGTAATTTTTTAAGAAATTCTAACAATAAATACAGTTTTGTGGCTCTTTAATGTGTCGTGACAGATCGCTGTAGCGTCTCAGCTCAAGCGGCTCGTGAACCGATCATCTCTAGTCCTAGTTAGTTTATAGCATCAAATAAACATGAATAAACATCAGAAGGAATGTTGTTTTAAACGCGGAAAGACGTCAGTACACACCATTTTTCAAGTTCAAGTCCAACAATGTTAATCTTCTAACTCCTGACTGCTTTGTCGGACAAAATGGCGGATTCGGCATTATGATTGGTTAGATCGCTTGTCAATCAAACTCCCGGCGAAGGGTCAATTTGCTGAGACCATCACTACTTTCAAGAATCAGTTAAAGGTGCCGTAGAACGTCTTTTTAAAAGATGTAATATAAGTCTAACGTGTCCCCTGAATGTGTCTGTGAAGTTTCAGCTCAAAATACCCCATAGATTTTTTTTTATTCAGTTTTTTTAACTGCCTATTTTGGGGCATCATTAAATATGCGCCGATTCAGGCTGCGCGGCCCCTTTAAATCTCGTGCTCCCTTCCCCCGGAGCTCGCGCTTGCCTTAAACAGCATAAACAAAGTTCACACAGCTAATATAACCCTCAAAATGGATCTTTACAAAGTGTTCGTCACGCAGCATGTCTAATCGCGTAAGTATGGTATTTATTTGGATGTTTACATTTGATTCTGAATGAGTTTGAGGCTATGCTCTGTGACTAACGGCTAATGCTACACTGTTGGAGAGATTTATAAAGAATGAAGATGTGTTTATGAATTATACAGACTGCAAGTGTTTAAAAAATGAAAATAACGAAAGTCTTGTCTCCGTGAATACAGTAAGAAACGATGGTAACTTTAACCACATTTAACAGTACATTAGCAACATGCTAATGAAACATTTAGAAAGACAATTTACAAATATCACTAAAAATATCATATCATCATGGATCATGTCAGTTATTATTGGTCCATCTGCCATTTTTCGCTATTGTCCTTGCTTGCTTACCTAGTCTGATGATTCGGCTGTGCACATCCAGACGTCCTGCCCTTGTGTAATGCCTTGAACATGAGCTGGCATATGCAAATTTTTACATATTAATGATCCCCGACTGTTACGTAACAGTCGGTGTTATGTTGAGATTCGCCTGTTCTTCTGAGGTCTTTTAAACAAATGAGATTTATATAAGAAAGAGGAAACAATGGTGTTTGAGACTCACTGTATGTCATTTCCATGTACTGAACTCTTGTTATTTAACTATGCCAAGGTAAATTCAATTTTTCATTCTAGGGCACCTTTAAGAAGTCATACCTTTTCTGCAACAAAGACACTTACTATTTTAAAAGAGTTCTCCCTTTCTGCATTTCACCTTTGCTCTAGTTTGTGTACTAATAATACATGCACATGCAAATATAAATGTATATTAAAAAATGTAAATTTATATTATTTATATTAAAACTTGATATTCTGTACTGCAAATATTGTTGGATAAATATAATAAATAGAAATGTAAATCTAATTCTGTTAGATTTTTTTGTATGATTTGACACACTCAGCCACTCCAGAACAAGCAAAAATTACCATCTTCTCACCTCATGATAAAGTCAGCTTGGTCAATTTCGTTTCCACAGCCACTATGTTTCAGGACCCCTCCATTGCCCACAACCGAACACTTCTTTAGAGGAAGCTGCAATGGTGTATCCTAGCAACACAAAAACAGTGGGAGTTACACAAGTGGGTCGAAGAATAAAGAGTCACACACAAATTACATTTCCATTGGTTTCTTTTGATGAATACATATTCAAATCAAGGATACTTCAATATTCATATGCTTCAAAGAGTGGTGAACCTCTGAGTAAAACTGAATCGATGAAAAGACCCTTTGTAAGATCCCCTGCTGATCCATTTGCACCACAGGCCAGCATTTTCATCTCACACATACGTAATTATACACTCCTCAGCAGACATTTTTCTCCTAAATGAGTTGTAGGATTTTTCTTGGTTAGAATCAACAAAACAAAACTAGATTCCTACATTTTCTGAAGAAAATTGGTTGTGCTTGCCAAGTTTTAGAGTGTTGTGGGTAGTTGGCAAGGTGTTGATACACTTGCTGAGGTGCCCTGAGTGGTTATTTGTGTACTGCTAGGGTTTTTTGGGTAGTTTCCAGGGTATTGCTAGGATAAATAAATTAAAATCAATTATTATTATGAATAAATCAAGTACAAAGCTGGACACTTCAGTATATATACATAATATACATGACATTACCATTAAGCATATGGTATTTTGACTTGAGCGAGTCCATGTGATGAATTACATTTGTAAATCCACAAACAATCAACCAACCAACCAATCAATCAACAGCATTCACTTTGAAACCAGTAAGTGAAAATTCATGCAGAAATCCCTCCAAAACATTTAACTCTTGTATGATCATTTTAACGCTCTCATATCTGGCATGAACACAATGCTCTGATAAACATATTACATGTTTTGTTTTTTTCTGCAGATGGATAAATTAATTACTGCAAGTCTGCTGTATGCTCACACTGTTGTCCTTCTGAAACCTAATATACTAGGATTGACAGTAAGCATCCTGTAAGACTGTGTGTAAACATAAATCCTTTTAATTATAATTTTTTTGGACACAAAAGACCCATTTAGAACTAACTCTACTATAAATATATTAAAAGAAAGAAAGAAAAAGAAGACACTGTGTCCATATGGTCTCATTGGGATCCCACTGAATAAACATATAAATCACAGTGTAATTAGATTAGAATGATGTGTGGGTGTTTTTGAGTGTGTGTAGGATTTGTGTGTCCATCAATAATGAGCGTGGGCTCTGAGACAGCGTAGGAGGAACATTGCGACTGAAAGGCGGCATGGTACCCAGTACAGGACAATTAGGACCCATGTGGGTGTCTCTCCCATGCCTGTTTATTTTTAGAAGGCAGAGTGCTGCGCTGATCCTCAAGGAGAAAAAAAATCTGGACCAACTGCTACTCTTCCAAACACTTCCATATTCATAACTACATTTTATAGCAAAAACTTAATTCAGGTTACTGTAAGAAGCTATGTGGGACTTTAATCTAAAACATTATGAGTAGAAGTGTTCCATTCCTTTTTTAAGAAATCAATTTTCACTTGGCGGACTACTAAATGGACAACAAAAAATCAGATTTGCACTTAAATGGAGGATATCTAGATTAGAGACCAGAATATAGAGCACAGACGTGGGTTAGCACAGAACTTCTTAGCAACCACCCAAAACACCAGAGCAACACTCTGAAGTTAAAATTATAGATAAAATAGCTAGATTTTAGTCCATTAAACATTTTATGACCGATTGTTTTAAGATAGTTGTGTTGAAATCTTTTGTTTAGACAGATTTCAATTTTAGCTACAGAATAAATTATGAAATGGTCAGAAAGATTTTCAGAAATGACATTTTCTTCAACTCTCAAATTCAGGTTTCACACTTTAACTAGAAATGATGCTGTAATATTAAGAAGGAAACCAACAATTATTTGCTTTCTAATGATTCAACCTAAGGTTGAGCATATTATTTCGAAACCATCTGCATTAACATGACGTTGATCCTTCAGCTTCAATTCTTTTTTACCGTTTCAATTCTTCTGTCATGCATTAAAGACTGGGTGGGGAGAATTATGGTTTATAATGAATGACAGTAGAAATGCATGAAAGCAAACATGGATTAAGGTGAAAATACAGAGATATGCATCAAAGAATTTCACAAAAGGAAGAATTATCTGTTTAATATTAGTTTACCGTTTTGAGTTTTGTATTACAAAATGTAAAGCTGATGCAATACTTTTTAGTTTTTCATTATGATCTTATCTTTTAGGGCCCATTTACACAACACAGTTTTCAACTAAAAAGTGGGAAATTTTAATGCATTTTGGCCATTCATTTACACAACGGCGTTTTGGGGGCCTGAAAATGCTCATTTTTGAAAACGTCTTTCAAAGTGCAAGTTTTTGAAAACAATACCATTATCATCTCTGTATAAACCACAAAAACACGAATTTGTAAAAATGGTGACGTCATGTGCATGCGTATTATGTGTATAGGTGCATAATGTTTCTTTACAAAGTGACATCGCCAACTACTAGCCTGGCAGCATAATACAGCGTTTTTCCTTTGTTTTTGTGGATCCGTGTAAACGTTTTGACAACATTGTTGTCTATACGTGAAACACAAAAAGGAAAAACTTTTCAGTTTTTAGTACATCGTTGTCGTGTTAATGTACTCTTAGGGCTCGTTCACACAGAACACGTTTTTGCTTTGAAAAATGTGAGACGCGGGCAGCAGAATGGGGAAAAAATGCAAGGTCTTGATATGCATTTTTTAAAATTTGAACTGATTTTAACTTGAGCGCCGTGTTTTTAGAACGGCGTGTCATGCGCAAGACGCTGCAAAAGATGCAAGATGTGAGCGCAACGGTTTTGCACATCCGTCTAGTGCGTTTACATAGAAAAACAATGGAAAAGAAGCGCTTTGGAATGGAAAAACGTGTTCTGTGTGAATGGCCCCTTAGTTTGCACCCATCAAGTTACAAGAAAAAAGGTAAAGTAATCATATGACATGAAGTATGTTTTATTTGTGAAGTAATTAGTAAGTGTTAAATACTAGTCTATTTTCATTTCATTGAAATCCCAGCAAAAAAATAACTATATTTTGAGAAATAAAATATATAAGTGAATGAGGCATCTCTTCAGTCCTCATTTAACAGAATTGTAGGACTTAATATTTTAAAGTAGTGCCATTTTACACCTCAAAAATTGAGTAGATGTCCAGGAAATTCAAAAAGCTGTTTGAAAACTGCTGCACTACCATGAGTCAAGGAAAATATGTTAACAGATATTTCCCCTCCGAATCACCATCTGTTTGTTTCAAAGGTTTTATGTAAATTGTGTAGGTTTTTGTAAACTATTTTCATGAAATTTAATGGAGACAGATTAATTATATTGGAATCAGATAAATAATTACATTTCACAAGAATCCTGGAATTGTCCAGCCACTCATTTTCAAGCTGTGATAACATTTATTACATATTAAAAATCTGTATAAGCACACATTTTTGTGGTATATACTGCTGCCACTTAAGACCTATATCTCAGTATAAACATGTAACAGCAAAATCTAGTATCCAGTATTTTGGGCTCATTGACTTCTATGAAAGATAGTACCTGAACAAAGAAAGGGTAGGTGTCATTGTTGACCATGTGGTAATGGTAGATCTCCCCATCATACCACAAGACTTTGCCTATTGGCGAGTTCTCCTTAGTAACAGCAAACATCCTCTTTGGATCACAGCATTCTGTCAGCAGCTTCCTGCCAAACAAGAAAAAAAATGGGGTTGTGAAAATGTCCTTTCTAATTGATGGAGAACAAGCACACATTGTTGAAGTCTTATTTAGCAGAAATTTTCCTGTGCAATTACACAAACTAATTTTATGACAAAAATTAAAGCAGGCATAAATGGAAAGCATGTAAGCAAAAGAATATTCAAATAAAACATCTCGGCGCCCCCTGTCCAAACAGGTTCCTTCAAGTAATGTTTCATGACACACTCTCTCTCAATATATATATTTATGCATTCTATATATGTATGCTACATACAGGCCTCAATTTGATTGGGTGGGGGGAGTGAGGGATGGAATCCCCCTTATTAAAAAAAAATTACAAAAAAACATCCCCTCTGTAAAACCATCATCCCCCTTGCCATCCCCATTATATTAAGAGTGCTTTGTATTAT
This sequence comes from Anabarilius grahami, assembly GCA_003731715.1. Classification (NCBI taxonomy): domain Eukaryota; kingdom Metazoa; phylum Chordata; class Actinopteri; order Cypriniformes; family Xenocyprididae; genus Anabarilius; species Anabarilius grahami. Next base: position 967,525 of record RJVU01022182.1, on the reverse strand, counting down.
GTCTATTCCGTAAAACTTATCTAAATCAAATTCAAATTATTTCGCAATGTTAAAAATGGCCAAGAGAATGGTTCAAGCGCATCTTTTGACATTCTTTAAAAAGAAGAGAACGGGAGGCAGGATATTTCTTTGATTAGTTTAAGGATATTTCCCTGGCATAACATTAGAAAGAATAACTAACATAGCTTAAGTGCATTGATTCAGTAAGAGATCACTGTCAAAGTTACTTTGAATTATTGAAAGTGAATGCAATCCTCGAGGTAAAAATGCACGCATGCATATGTTAGCTAAATGTAGGTGTTTATTAATTTATGCATTTAATAAAATTCTTAATGCATAATTTATGCTTTCTTCCCAAGACATTTATTTGAATCTGCACAGAAACCATTCAAGCCACAAGCTACATAACACAGCTCGACATAAGCACACAAGCCACATGCCGCTAATAGCTCGAAAGCGGCATTTTGGAGTTTCTGGCTGTTTCTATCTAGTTATTTAGAATAGAAAGGATGGGTGCTGTACGTGTGACTGTGAGGGACCAAGAGACGATTCCATCCATTGTTAAGAGTTTGGAGCATGAAAAAGTGTGGGACTCAAAATAATTATTAGATCATAAACAATTCAGTGCCCTCTGAAGGCATCATTTTAGGTAGTCTGGCACGAATGGATGTGTGTGAGAGAAAGAGATATAAATAAGAGATAATAAGAGTCTGATAAATAATTTATAGAATATATACACATTAGGGCTGCACGATTTATCGTGATTAAACCGCATGCGATTTGGCAAAGGCTGCGAATATTTTATGCACAGCTTATCAGAGCTGTACAACTCTGTGATCAGTAGTAATTGCTTCTCTATCTGAAAGCCAGAGGGCGCTCTTGCGCAGAAACTCCAAATATTCCCTGCTGCAGAAGAAGATAACATGTCATATCAAAGCGGCAACCTCCCCCAGTTTCTCTTGAAGTCAAGACGGAAGTGACTTAAACTGCAATTCATCGACTGGCCGCTAGGAACAGGTTCCAAAAGAGAGCAGAATCTCATTGACCCCTATGTTAAAATGCCCAAATTTACAGCAGAAAGAAACATGTTTACAGGCTGGTACAAATTGTGATTTTGGTCTATATAGCTAATTGTGCCCTTCATGACAACTCTGAGGGGGGTGAATTTTTTTATAACTCATCCGTTTACATTTTTTTAAGCCTTAAAGTTGTGCATAATTAAGGGCGTGGCCACTTGAGTGACAGCCGGATTGCCACTGCTGTTTGTGAGCCATCACGTTATCTCAGCTAATTCCAGCCGCTGAACAAGATGGACAAGATGTTAATAAATGCTTCTCATGTCTGGAAAGATGTATGCCGTGTGTTGCTTTTTCAAATGTAAAATTCGCAGTGCTTTCAGATGGATTAGCATTTGGAGCCCATGCTTCAATGACAAGCCGCACATTAATAAATAAATAATCGCAGCCTTTGTGATTTCTTAATCGCACTAAGAATCGCATTTAGGCAATAATCGCGTTTAAGTTCAATGTTATTTTTCGTATTGTGCGATAAATCGTGCAGCCCTAATACACTTTTGGTGATTCTAATGGTGTTTCTATTTATTTATTGTAAATAACAATCAAATAAATTGAATAAAATAAATCAAACTAGGAAGCACAACAAATACTATTTTCACATAAAAACTTTACATTTAAAAATGTTACAGTTCAAATCTAAACATTTTAACGTGTTTCGCATTCTGTTATTTTTTTATTTTGTGCATAACGGTAATAAGAATTTTTGGGGGAAATGTGGTTAATTGTTATGAAAATAAATGCCACACTGCAAAACAACCCTAACGTTCAAGGCTACGCTTTCTTTGTAAAATATAATTTAATACACCAAACATGAGATTCGCCGAACAAAATCAAACTCTTTATGACGTCACAATGGCCAGCCTTTCTGGGAGTTCAGAGCGGGGACAGATAGCGTTCCAAACGAATCTGCCCCTCTGCGCATGCGCGCTCTCCTAATCGGTTTTTCGGGGACATGTCTGTACTCTGCAATACTCATATCAGCATGAAAGCCAGATTACATGGACGAGATATTGATTGCAACCAACCCTCTGACTACTGAGACTAAAATGTCATTTAAAATTGCATCACAGAACTAATTTATCTTGCATTCGTTGCCTTGCACATCATCTCCCAATGACTGAATAAATGAATGTGATAGTAAACGAATGGAAATACCTGTACAGTTCTACTCCCGTTTGGTTTCTGCTCCATGTTTGTCCCTGCCGCAGAACCTCATCCACCATTTCCTTGTCACTGGGTATCCTGTACACGGGGAAGATATAGAGCCACAACAACGCCAGCACACCCAGAGTGGCCCATATATACTTGCTCCTGTGACATCTCAAAAACACCATTCCGCCGGTCTTATCAGACAAACGCCTAGTTCAAAAACACGTGCTCAAGTCCGACAAGTTTATTTTGGTGCCGCTGCCATTAGGAGCAAAAAGCCGCTTGAATACCGTTATCCTGCTATTTCCATAACGCGGCGTTAAAGAGGCCAACAGTGGTGCATCAGTGTCAGATTTTCATGCATGAATGCATCAAATTCCTCCTCATTCCCTGCTGGTTTGCTGATGGATGAGCTCACAATCACTGGCGGGATGTGGTGGATGCGGTCGAATCTCCTTCACCGGTTCCGTCTGGCCAAACAGTAGGAATCTCACGGCATTTTATACGGGATCCAGATATCTTCTCCCCCCATCACTTCTAATGCAACCCGTCTTGAACTCTACAACAAATCTGATCCCTGCGTTATCCGGCTTCATATCGCCTTTATCATCGCATCACGGCCCTTTTCTTTGTCCCGCTTCACAAATTAATTTTGTAAGGCCTTCCCTCCCAATCTGGCCGTCTCGGAGGTAATCTTCCGAATAAATGACAGACAAAGCTCAGTTTTTTGCGAGTGCTTTAGCACGCATCATTGCCCTCATTATTTGTTATCGTGCTGCCCCCTTCTGGTTAATATAGTCAAATGACAATTTGACTATATTAATTTCGCCTACTACAATTTCGCCTACTAGCGAAATGGTTCTTCTATGTCATCATGGATGGTGTAAACACGTTTTCCGTTAAGTTTAATATGCTGATTTGCTGCTCAAGAAACATTTATTATTATTATTATCAATGTTGAATACAGTAGTATATTTTTTTTTCAGGATTCTTTGATGAATCCAACGTTCAAAAATACTACATTTCACAATGTAGGCTACTAGCTATGTAAAGAACAATAGGTTGTAAGGAACAACAGTGTGGGTCACTTTTTTTAAGTGTTTTTATTTGAAGAGAAAGAAAAAAACATAAACAAACAAACAAACAAACAAATAAACATCCCCTTCCATTTTTAATTTCCTTTAAACAATCAGACCCCTACAGAGGCACTAAGGGAAAGGTGATGGAAAAATATAGCTGGAAGAAAGATTTTCTTTTGCGTTCTCGTGCAAAAGTTTTGCGTTTGGCAAGAAATGTTGTGCTCATTCTCAAAAGTTTCTTAGGGAACACAGTACATTTGCAAGAGAATGCAAAAGCATTAAAATTCAGTTTTCCTCTCATTCCGTAGCCCCCCATGTGAACCACAAAAAATCTATTAAATTAATTAGTTTTAAAAAATGCAATAAGGGATGCAATTGTTAGAGTTTTTGTGCAAATAGTTTATATAAGATCACTGAGTTTCCGGGTTCCCATGCAGGCACGCCGTTCCACCTTTCATTCATCAGCCAAACAAATGAAACCCAAAACCTGCGCAGCATTGGTTAAGCCATTGTTTCTGTGTTGGTTTGTTAAAACACATGATTTAATATAAATGTTTTATTTATAGTAGTACAGTTGTTGCATATTAAGCTGGTAGAAAGTACACTAAAAATCCTACCCATCTCAAACTTTTGAACAGTAATGTTTTTGAAACGTATGCTTACAAAACTACAATTAAAACAGTAATATTGTGAAATATTATTTTTATTTCATATTTGCAGGCAATGCAGGGATTCCCCAACTTTTTTATCAGCTAAACCTCTTTGACCCAATACTACATTTACTTGAAGTAAACCCCCTGAGATTTTAAGACCCAATACTACATTTACTTGAAGTAAACCCCCTGAGATTTTAAGTTAATAAGTTCAATAATAAAATTAAATCAATAATAATAATAATAAAATTTTGTTTACTGTTCTCTGTTGT